>WAAD01003561.1:74228-96700 GCA_013389945.1 Fregata magnificens | reverse complement strand
TGCCCACGGCTGCCGGTACCGCCTGGGGCAACGGCACCGCCTGGGCCCCCCTGCCCGGCCACGGGGCCAATGACACGGGGCCGCAGCGGGCCAAGAACGCCACCTCCATCCTCATCGCCATCGTCATCACCGCGCTCTACTCCGTGGTGTGCGTGGTGGGGCTGCTGGGCAACGTCCTGGTCATGTACGGCATCGTCAGGTGAGAGCGGGGTGCCCCGGCGGCACCCCACGCCAGCCTCGGTGCCGGGGAGGGCGTGAAAAGGGGGAGCGAGGGTGCGTGGGGGTGAGCGGGTATGAGAGGGGAGCGTGTGCTGGGGTGAGTGTGCATCACGTATGAGATGGCAGCCGGAGCCAGTGTGCACGGGGTGATGGGTGTGCACCATGTGCAAGATGCGAGACGGCAGCAGAAGCGAGTGTGCCCCAGGATTGGGTGCGCACCAGGTGTGAGACAGTGGCAGAAGCGAACATGCACCAGGGTTGAGGCAGCAGCAGGAGCGAGTGTGCACTGGGACGGAGTGTGTACCGTGTGTGAGACAGCAGCAGAAGTAAGCGTGCACCAGGTGTGAGTGTGCACCGGGTGTGAGACAGCAGCAGGATCGAGGGTGGGTGTGCACTGGGCGCTTGTGAGCAGGGGTTAGCACAGGTGGCACCGAGATGGGTGTAGCTCGTGGGGGTGACATGCGTGTGAACAGTGTGTGTGCAAGCACAAACGTGTGTGGAGGATGTCCAGAGGCTGTACAAGAGGAAAAAGCAAAGACTGCGTGCATGGAGCAGCATGGAGGTGTGCATGGGAGCCGGCGTTTGGGGGGGAGACTGGGGGACACACCCTGACCCCAGCAGCCGCGTGTTCCTCACCCCTGCGTGGGGAGCTGGGGGAAGAGGAGCTGCAGGGCTGGTCACACTGCGGTTTGGGAGAGGCGAGAGGCTGGCGGGGTATTTATTTCCAACACACAAATGTCACTGCTAAGAGCTGCCCTGTTTGCAGGGAGGCTCCCAAGTCCCCCGAGCACCCATCCCAGAGCCAGGGGAGAGGGGCTGGTGGGCTCCCACTGGTACCTACCCCACTCTGTCACTGGGACCTGAGATGCTCAGAGAACGAATTACCCACTCCAGCCCATTCCTGGCTCTGCCGTGAGCTCGTGTTCACGTCGTCGGCACCTCCCACAGCCGGCTGACTCCTGCTTTTCTCTAACAAAGAGCAGGAGCCCGCATCGCCCAGCCCCAGCTCGCACCACAGCCGAGCTGTCCCCCAGCCCCCCTAGCACAAGGTACCAGCTCCAGCAGCAGAGAGACCCACTCGCGCCCCAGGGGACCCTGAACCCTGCTTTGTCTCCGTCCAGCATTGCAGTGGGAAAGCAGGCGCCGGGGCAGGTCCTTGGCTGGCGGAGACACCTCTGCCGAGGCTTTCCCTGGGCAGGGAGGGGTCTGCTGGGTCTCTGCACCCCAGGACAAGTAACAGGACCCCAATGCCCCCGTCTTGGCAGATGGGGCACAGTGAGACGCTGCTGTACCCAGCCCAGCACTTCTGCCGGGGTGCAAAATTTCCTGCCTGTACGAACTGCCTCTTTGTCCGAGACACTGGTTGATCCTCTCTGGGTAAGACAGGTTAACATGGCCAAGGCTGAAGTTAATATGGGACAACAAAGCCAAGTCTTGCAGACCACAGGACCGCCGCCGGCAGCGGGGGCTGGCAGAGCCCTCCATGTCCCCCAGACCCCACCAGCAGCAGAGGACGGGGCCGGACAGCAGCGGAGGCAGGAGCCGTGCTCACCGTTAGCCTGCTGTTGGTGACAGCACAGAGGCTTCACCACCTCCAGCCTGGCAGGAGGGAGCAGAGGTCTCACTGCATCCCTGCACTTCAATGCACCCCCTCCCATGTCGGAGGGGGCTTGTCCTGCGGAGGGGGGCCAGGATTCATGGGATTAATCCCAATTCCCATCGCCCCAGGGGTTGCTGTAACCCCAGCCAGGGCCAAAACCTGGGGTCCAAATCGGAGCTTGAGGCTGGATTTAGGCAAACCCCCAGAATCCTCATTTTTAACCATTTCCATTCCCCCCCTCTCCAGCACTTTCAGTCCATAGCGATCGTTACAGGAGGTCAGCACAGCCCGGCACTGCCTGCGCACGAAATAAATGCAGTGACTCACTGGGGGGAAGGAAACCAGCCTGAAACGTGGCCACGAGTCTCACCAGGCTGCCCATCACCCTTGCGCCTGGCTCCCCACCCTGTGGGTAGCTCTGCTGTGTATTTTTAACCACCCGAGAGGGTGGGCAGATGGGTAGCGGGACGGGGGTGTCACTTGCTGACCCTAGCTGACACCGGACGGGATTTTTCATCGACTCAAAGCAGCTTTAAAAAATCAGCCCTAGACTGAAAAAGCAAATGAAGGTAATTGTTGCAGAGACATACGCCACGTATGGTGTCACGGTGAAGGATGAGTGTTATTAGACCCCCTCCAGCTGGTTCTGCTCTTAGAGCAGAGGGAAGGCATTTTAAAGAGAAGGCTTTAATGTGCAAACGACATCCTCTGTATTTAACTCACTAAGTAACCTAATATTACCCATGCTTTGGAAAGCCTGACTCTACAGCATCCCCACATCCCATCACCGTGGTTTCTAGCCCCCCATTTTCTGACCCGCCAGCTGATGCTGGAATTAAACACATCTCCCAAGGAATCAATAAATGCCATCCTCCGAGCGTCTGGGACAGGAGGGGCAGCGGACACACACAGAGCCCAGCACGTGCCTTCGCCCCTTACTTGGCCGAACCCGCCTGGAGTTTCACAGGGGTTCATTGGCAGAGTTGCTCCACGTCAGCAGGGTTTAGGCCAGGACTAGTTAGGCTCCACTGGGGGAAACGTGTCCGTGTGGGATAGGGCTGTGAAATGGGATCAGCTTGGGTTCAGACCTCGCTGATGGGGAGATGCTGGGCATTTGCCATGTGGCCCCAGGGACAGCTCCCGATGTCACCTCCCACTGCCCTTGGTCCCACGCAGAGTGCCCGGGCAGCCTGCAAGCATAGCTGCAGCGCATCCTGCGGGGCTTGGGGACCTCAGGGTCCCTGGGGACACAGCGCTGAGGATGCTGCAGAGCCCATGCGTGCCAGGGAGCAGTTACATGCAGGACCCAGCTCCACGGCCCCCAGCTGAGCTCCCCAAATGGGCAGCCGGCACCCAGAGAGCTGAGCACAGCTGAAACCCAAAGCACTCCTTGCCCAGAGCAGCCAACACCCAGCTGTGCGTCTGGAGGGAGCTCAGCCTCCCCAGCACCCTCCGACAGCAGTGTGGCTGACAGCCCTGATGGCGACCGGCACTGCAATTACCACTGCATTGTCAGGCACTTTTAAAAATACCCCTGGAAGCAATTTGCAGGTATGAGCTCAGGCTTGCGAGTGCCCACGTCCCCGCAGAGCCCATCAACCCCCCACCAGCTCCTGCACAGGCTGCAAGGGCATCCCTTTGCTGGGCGCAGGATTTGTTAAGCCAGGCTCTTTAAGGCGGTGGCTTTTAGCAGCTCCAGGAGTTTTGCAAGTGGTTTCTTTCACTTATTTGTTTTCTGAGAGGTTTGGAGAGCTGAGGGGTCCCTACCTGCAAGTCGAGATGCTGGCATCGCTGCTGGAATGCAGAGCCGCCCTGCGCTCACTCCGTCCCCTCCAGCCTCATCTCTCCGTCAACACCTTCCAGATTGTTTCATTCAAGTGTGTAACTTCCCAATCAAGGCACTCGCTTAATTGCGATGGGTTTGGCAGCCCGGGGAGCTCCATCAGCAGAAGCGGCCAGTTCGCTTTGCTGCAGGGGATAAAGCTCTTTCCTGGAGCAGCATTCGTTTGCAGCTCTGGGGGGTCACCACGATGGACCTCCCACCCCATGCAGTGGGTTTGACCCTCAGCCCAAACCTGGAGGGGCCTGAATCCTGCCCCAAAACCCCAGCTCCGGGGGGTAAATTGAGTCACCCCCATCATCCCAGTCATCCCCATCGCTGCTTTGCCCTCACCAGCACAGCCCCATCCTGCCTGGGGAGGGGGCTACAGCCCCGGCCCCCCCGGCCCCACCGCCCCCGGCACATCTGGCAGGGGGTTGGGGAAGTGCTTACCCAGCAAGGCTGAGCACGCCTGGCAGAGCACGGCGTGAATAACTAATATTTTCCTCTTTACTCGAAAAGCAGAGATCAAAGAAATGTGAATCTACCTGAAATGACTATTTTTTAATCTAGGTGAGCCAAAACCTGACAATAACACAAATTCTCAGGTTTCTGTTTAACCTGGAATGAAATTTTTCTAAGAGATGCGTTCGCAAAAGAGCTTGGAAAATAACGCTAAAGAGAACTGAAAAGGGCTTTTCAAGGAAAAGACATTTTTTATGCCGTATTTTAAAAAAAAAGTTCAACTCAAATATTTCCACCCTTGGGCAAGGAGGTGCCATTTGCAGCCAAGGCAATGAGAAGGGAACGCCGCTGGGGCTGGGAGCTGGTCCGAGCTGCTATTTTCTCCCAGAGAGAAACGGTTTTTGCAGCCTCCATCTCCTGGCTCTACCGACAGTGTAACCCGGTGGGTCTCTGCCCCCACCGGCATGCTCTCCTGACCCTGCTGAGATGGAGAAAAGGATAAAGTGAAGGGAATTGATATTACCATCGAGCCCAGGAACCTCTTTCCTACACCAGCCCACTCTCCTAGTCTTCTGCTGGGGCAGCAGAGCAACAACCGTCTGAGATGGGAGCTACTCAATCCCTTCACCCCAATTTATTCCATGTACCCCATCACACGAATGGGTTATTCTATGAGCTGTGCCGATATCTTTTCATCTGGCAACGAAGGGGTTGTGTCCCCCCAAGCACCAGGGCGGAATTCAGCCCCTCTGTCTAGGACCAAACCCCACCCTGGGGATGCTACAGGCAGGTTTAGCCATGCACAGAGATGCTTGTGTTCAAACTGACACTTTTGTTAATTAATTAGGGTGCATCTAAATGAGCTCGGGGCTGCGGAGGATGCTCTGAGCTTCCATCCTGACTTGCTGGAAGGGAGCGCATGGGGAGGGTTCAAGCTGCTGGCGTTAGCCCTGACCTCAGCCTAGCAAACAACCCAGGGGCGGCCACAGAGCCCCCAGCCCGACCCAACCCCAATGTGTTGCCCTTTGGGGAGCCCCGACAGCAGGGATGAGCGTCCGTTTCAAACCAGCCACGCCATTCAAAGCATCACCTTGAGCAACACCTGCAGGGCTGGATGCTCCGAGGACACACGTCCATCCCCACCGGCCGCGGCACTTACCAGCCCTGGCACCCACCAAAATGATGCCTCATCCCTTCAGGAAGGGTTTTGGCACTCAGGACCAGGCGTTTCTCTTCCCGTGGTGTAACAAGGACCAGAGCTGGTGTGCCAGCCACGGGCAACTGCAGCCCTTGCCAAATGCCCCGGGGAAAGCGGCAGTGTGCCCCCGAGCCACGTGCCCTGGCCGAGGCAGCCAGGCTTCCCCAAAGGCTCTGGAGCTCCAGCCTGGCTAATTGGGCTGCTTCCAGATGGCCTGTTTCCGGGGGTAATCGATCCAATTTCTGCAAGTAAACTCGACAGGGAAGCAAGCTAGATAATCACGATTTACTGGGTGGAAAATCAGATAAAGGAGGTTTTGAGAGGTAAAGGACATTGTGCAACTGATTCAGGGAAATGGAGTAAGTCGATTTGAGAAGTGACTTCTCTGAAAACTTCTTCAGATTTCCTGTGAATAAAGGCAGCCACGTGAAAGAGTGTCACTCCCTGGTCAGGTAAGGGATAACCGCTTTGGCCGGGTCTAAGCCATGTTCTGCAGGTTCTGGATAAGGTCCCATATGTGAGTGCAACCCCATGCTCAGGCACCGGGATTTCAACACACACTAAAACCATGCACCAAGACAAGTACTTTCTCAACATGTTCCCTGGTCCATCTGGAAAGGTGCTGAGCACATTGGTGCTGCAGAAGGGCACGTCACAAGCGCGTACCTTTGCCCACCAAGGGTGATGGCACCTTGCGAGCAGCCAGGGAAAGTCAGGCTGTGCCCCCTCCTCCTCATATTGAGTGTACACACACGTACTTGGGCATGGTAAGCCAGCCCTGACCACCTGTAACAGCTCCCTTCTCTGCCACCCCCAGGTATACCAAGATGAAGACAGCCACCAACATCTACATCTTCAACCTGGCCCTGGCAGATGCGCTGGCCACCAGCACGCTGCCCTTCCAGAGCGCCAAGTACCTGATGGAGACGTGGCCCTTCGGGGAGCTGCTCTGCAAGGTTGTGCTCTCCATTGACTACTACAACATGTTCACCAGTATCTTCACCCTCACCATGATGAGTGTGGACCGCTACGTCGCCGTGTGCCACCCGGTTAAGGCCCTGGACTTCCGCACGCCAGCCAAGGCCAAGATCATCAATGTCTGCATCTGGGTGCTCTCCTCCCTCATTGGGGTGCCCATCATGGCCATGGCAGTCACCAAGTCAAAAGGCAAGTGGCTTCTGGGGAAAGGTCCCCTCCTGTCCCATCTGTCCATCCCGGGGGTGACCTGGCAAACCCAAGCCACTTGGTCCTGTAGCAGGTTTGAGCTCAGTGATGGGCACTCCTCCATGGGACCATAAGCATGCCCTGCCATGGAAAATCATCACGGTGTTATTTTCCATCTTGGCTGCGGTGGTTGGAAACTGTCCCAGAAATTGTCCTCCCCATCTCCAGTCCAACCAGTGCCTCTCCCCAGCTCCTGGGGTGTAAATCAGGTGCCTACAAACACTCCCAGTGGTATTGCAAAGTCCCAGCTGGCCCACACTAAGATCTGCAGCTCCTGTGCGAGGATGCCAGCCCTTGGCTGCTAGGAAAGCTCTGGGCATCTCGAGGAAGTGGACAAGTTTCAGTGGAAGGTGACATGGGAATGTGTCCACCACGGGGATTGGGAGGAGGCAGCGTGGGGATGACCCAGGAGGCTCTGCAGGGAACGAGTCCCTGGGTCACTGCACCTACCACATCCCCTCGGCACCCCAAGGGCAGGGAGCTGGTGGCACAAAGCTCCTGGGGAATCTCTGCAAAGAGCTGGCAGGTGGGCATGCATCTCCTTGTGTTTTTAGCAAGCATGGACATGCCCAGCCATGACCGAGCAGAAAGCAGACAGTATTCATAGCAGACACTCCACCAGCTCCCTCTTTGATTGTCCTCTCTCCCGCAGACGGGATGGTGCTGTGCATGCTCCAGTTTCCCGATCCTCCCATCTACTGGGACACCGTGACCAAGATCTGCGTCTTCATCTTCGCCTTCATGGTCCCCATCTTGGTCATCACCATCTGCTACGGGCTGATGATCCTTCGCCTGAAGAGCGTCCGCCTCCTCTCGGGCTCCAAGGAGAAAGACCGCAACCTGCGGCGCATCACGCGCATGGTGCTGGTGGTGGTGGCAGCCTTCATCATCTGCTGGACGCCCATCCACATCTTCGTCATCGTCTGGACGCTGGTGGACATCGATAAGAAGAACCCCTACGTGGTGGCCAGCCTGCATTTCTGCATCGCCCTGGGTTATACCAACAGCAGCCTCAACCCTGTCCTTTACGCTTTCTTGGATGAAAACTTCAAGAGGTGTTTCCGAGAGTTTTGCCTGCCTTTCCGAGCACGCGTGGACCAAAACAGCTTCTCCCGCGCCAGAAATGCTACGCGGGAGCGTGTCTCCACCTGCACCCCTTCCGAAGCCCGCAACAAGCCAGCATGACTAGACGTAGGCAGCCTCCAGCGGGGCTGCCGGGGCCACGGAGGGGACGACCTGCGCTCAGAAGTGACCCAGGTCACCACCACGGAGCTCTAGCAGAGCGGTGGCCCGGGCGCTGCTCGATAACACCGCTGGGTTTTGTTCAGACTGAAAGCAAGTGACTGCAAAGACTTTTTTCATCCTGGAAAATCCAGGATGGGGGGAATCAGGACTCACCAAGCAATGTAGGGAGAGGACCAAAACAAGAGGCAACCTCAGCAGAGCTGCTCTGCTGCTGCACCCACTGCGGCCAGGGAAATCCGGCAGCCCCATACACCCGACAAGGGCTGTCAGTCTCCAAAACGCGGCTGTCAGCAAAGCCCAAGCATCCTGGGACACCATGATTGCAATGACCACATGCTTCTCCTCCTGCATGGGCCAAGACGGCATCACAGTCCGAGGCAAGAGGGGAAACGCTCCCGTGGCAGAAGGGGACTGTGCTGGGAGGTGATGCCGTGTCATGGGGCCTCACTCCATCCCCCTCTGAGCTGTGTCCAAAAAACGGCCAGAGATGGGAAGAGAAAACGATGCCACTTCAGAGGCAGTGTTATCAAAGAGCTCCAGATCCATAGTAAAAATTTTACCGGAGTTCTTCAAACCGGGACTGGCCCCAGAGGACAACTCTCTACTGTTAATGTCATTACTGTATTATTTAGAGACCTCTGACTGCAGCCAGAGCAGCCCTAGACATGGATGTGATGCTGGGAATACGGATACAGCTAGGGGACGGGTGGGGGGGACAGAGCAGGGCACGTCCCAAGCTCACCCCGCATCCACGTGCTGATGCCAAATTCCCCCAGCATCCATCAGGATGACAGGGAACCGCTCCTCACCCATCTGCCTCCAAAGACGTTAAGCCCAAGAAAGATCTCATTAAGGGAGCAATTTGTGGGGACCTGAGGAGTTTCTCACAGTGCTAAAGCAATTAGGATGGACTAATGGGCGGTGCTGTGAGGGCTCTCCCTCCCCTGCCCGTTGGGTGAAGGATGAGCAACAGCACTGCCCAGATTTCCTTTAGCAAAGCCAAAAAGGATAGGAGGTTTTTTTTTTTAGTAGAAGATGGGAAAAATATCACCATCATTTCATAATTCCCCAAGAGGGGAAGCGCAAGCCCCCTCTATGCTGAGAAAGGACCCACAGCCTGCAAGAGGCAGAGATTTTGGGATTTCATGCTCAGCACTCATCTGGATGGAGCAGCCATCCCCCCGAAGAAGCGGCCAAGCTCCAAGGCAACACATCCTGCAGGAGCCACTGGCCAGGGACCTCTGGACTGCATTATCTGCTGCTAAACAATGACCGATGGGTCCTCCCAGCCTTCTGCTCCCTGAATCACCCCCGCCAGCCCCGTGCCGGCTGCGAGCAGCATCCGGGAGTCACGATTTTTCCTTCCTCTCACCTTCCCACCACCACGGCTGCAGCCGGGAGGTCAAACAGGCCGAGGAGGAGGAGGCTCAGAGGGAGCGGTAATAGCATTTAGTGGACAAATTGATGCAGCTGGAGGAAGCAGGCGAGTGCCTGGGTGCACCTGGGGCTCGTGGGCTGGATGGAGAGCCTGGGTTGCATCTCTGGTTTTTCCAGTTGCATCAATTTAGCCAAATAAAGGTCATCACCTCTCCTCACCAGCCCTACCTTCTCTGGAGCCAGTGGAAATTGCAGCCTCCCCGTTAAGAAGGCAGAGCCGACAAGGCAGCCAAAGCCAATTTCTCTTTCAAAGGAACCCAATAGGGTGAAATTGCCCATTTGGATCTCAAATCAATCGCTGCTGAGGTGCACGAGTGATCCTCCTCGTCTGCCCGCACTGTGTCCCCTTGCCCTGAGCAAAAGCCTCTCGCTCGGCGTTGCATCAGCCCGGACATCTCTAGCTCCTGCCCAGGGCTTCTTGCGATCCCTTTGCAGGCACGGATGGAGTCCTGGACCACTGGCAGAGCCACGCTTGGTCTGCTCATCCCCCGCCGCTGCAAGCCCGGCTGTTCATGGAGCATTGGGTGCGGGAGGGTGAGCAGGATCGGCTCCGGGGCAGGAACTGGGGGAAAACCGCCAGGGTCCCATGAGGCTGAGCTTCAGCTCCATGAGAAGAGAGACTAAGGTGTCCAGAAGGAGTTGGAGACCACCTTTCAGCTCTTCACCTCCACCCAACCTGGGGGCAAAACCCCCTGTGCCATGTGGTGGGAAAGGCTCTTGATTTGGAGCTGGTTCATGGTGAGGTCCTGGCAATGGTGGGATGTCCCCGCCGGGCTGGATGTCCTTGCAGGGGTGGGATGTCCCACGCTGTGGACCAGGACATCTTGGGTTTCACTCCAGGCTTCAGCATGAAGCTGAATTCCAGCTCGATAGCTCAATTTGGGGGGTAACTCCAAAAACGTGATGACCCAAAATCATCGGTCTCTTTAATCCGCCTTAGCCAGTGCCTCAGTGTCCGCTAGAGATACCGACCCCGTGATCAAGAGTGGTAAAGGCGTGAAGGAGGGCAGTGTTTCCAACCGCAGCAGCAGTGGCTGCCGAGAGCACAGCGAAGAAACTGGGGGACACAGGGGAGGTGAACCCCATCACCTGTAGATGGGGCATCTCTGCCCCAGCGCAGCCCCTTCAAGGACACGCCATCATGTTGGGGGGATTAAGCTGCGAGTGCCGGGGACTGCGGGTTGGCTCAGGACTCCATGGGAAGCTCGGCCACCCCCCAAAGCTCAACCATCCCATTTTCCAATCCCATGGGATCTTTCCATCTGGGGGAGCCGTGCCAAATTCCCAGCATGCTGGGAGATGTGCCTGCAGTGGCCTTAAAGTGGGTTAAAAGGCTTCAAGTCATGATTTTTTAAATGCAGCCACACTCGAGCAGAGCTGGGAGCCCAGGACGCAGCGAGAATCATGGCTTTTCTTAGCTTAGGTTTTGTTGAATCAAAAAAAAAGACTATTCCTGGGGAAAAGGGGACGCTAATGGCAGACGCTGCACCGGAGCCCTTATGATGACACAGAAGGGCATCACCCACCTGCCCATTTTAGCAGCATCCCAGCAGGCACGTGAGGGCTGATCCAGCTTCTCCCCACAATGGCACCCACCGAAAAACCAGCCTCACCAGTCCCTCATTTGGTCTGGGAAACCAGGGTCGAATCCTGACCCAGGGAAACATCGCTGGGAGCTTATATCTGCCCATGCAGAGCCATGTCACAGCTGGGATGCTCCAAGGGCACTCTCTGTATACTTATATATATGTATATCTCTCTCTGTCTATAGCTGTATGAAATTAAAGTGTCCCCAAGTCACACCATCCTGCTCCCCGCTATAGCAGCCCCCTGCTACTCTGTGTGCGATGGAGCTCGGGCTCCTGCCCGAATCCGCCAGGTCCACAGCATCGACCGGCACCTCGCAAAGCGCTTCAGCCAATATTTCCAGTTCCAGACCTTGTGATTTTGGGCTTTCGATGGCATTTCTGTATAGGAACTGTGCTTTCTAAAAAAATTAACGAAATAAAATAAGAGATAGCAACCAGTTTCCAGCTCTCCTCTGACTCTTGGGCACTGAAAATGAGCAGGGTCCCACTTAGGGCAGCATTTTGGGGAGTGGTGGGAGAGGAACCACCTCTAAAGTCAAGTTTTGAAAACTCTCCTGTACTGGGAAAAACCCACCTTCATAAAGCCCCGAGCCCCTTTAGCTGAGGTTATTTTGCAAGCCCCGGTAACCAAAAGTCTTTGCACCGCACCGACGGCATTCGAGGCATCCCTCTGCTGCCAGTCATCAAGATATAGTTTTATTTTAACAGCCCAGCAGCTCAAACTCTGGCCCAAATTACATTTGTAATTTAAATGCAAATGAGGATTTAGTGAAAATACAATGGAAAGGGGTGTTGGAGCCTGTAACTCTGCTCCTGCTTAATGAGACTTTGGATTTTAAAGTATTTATCACTTCTGCCGTGTTGATTTGTGAACTGTTTTGTGAGTTCCCAAAGAATGAGAGAACCATAAAGAGCATGGGATGGATGTGAAAACCAGATTTCCAGCCTGGAGGTGATTTCTAGCAGGGGCATCGCTGCTCCAGCACCGCTCCAAGACCCCTCTCCATCATCCAGTGCCCTTGGAAAACAAATCCAGGTACCAACTCCAGTGATTTCACAGCCCAGTTAAACCAGCAGCCAGCCCAGCTGAATAATGCAGCAACGTGTGCCAGCACACGGGAGCTGCCACACACCTACAAGCTATTTCCAGGGGCTGTCTTTGCAGTCTAATAACATTTGCTACTGCAGAAAACGTTCTTTTTTTTTTTTTTTTTTAAATTAATCCCCCAAATAATGAACCGTAATGTAACAGGCTTTATTCTTACATGTGTGATTAATTACAAAGCCGCCTGTTTCTTTGTCTGCACCGCAGGTTTAGGCTGACTTTGTAATTGCATTATTATGCATATGGAAATGAGTAAATCTGGCTTTCCTGGTGAGGGCGCGGGCGATATCTCCCACCACCCTTGCTCCGGAGCAGCCTGGGGTGGATTCAGGCTCTCAGCTCTGAAAAGACACTTCTTGACTTGCGATTCATCATTTAAAAAGAAAAAAAAAATACTATGAATAATTACTAGGGCTTTTTTTCCTCCCCATCTGCTTTCATAGTTAGAAATTCTGCTCAACTTGCACTATTTTATTCCATGCGCAAGCAGGACTGGGAGGAACACGCAGAGCCCAGGGACCGGCCGTGGGGGGGTGGTTGGTGTCCCATGGGAGCACCAGGACTCCCCGAGGCAGGGAAGGAGCCGAGCTCCCGTTCCCCAGCTCCGGAGGGATGTCCTGAGCTGGGTGAGAAATTTTCTCTATTTTTGGCCTGTTGTTAGAGGAGATGAACCAGGACTTCAGCAGTTTTGAGAGGGGGCAGAGAGATCCACATGTCGCTATTTCAACCCAATTCCCATCCCCAAGAGACCCAACACGCTCCTCTACCAGGAGGCACACCGGACCATTGCACACCCCAGTTATACTGGGATATACTGGCCAGGTTCCTGGCCTTAATGACAGGACTCAGGGAGGCGAGACCACCCCGTGCAATGACCAAACTCTCTCCTCTGCTTGCAGACCCATCATTGAACACCCACGCAACCTGACACGCTGCAGCAGGCTGTTTAATTAGCCGGCTCCCAAAGCCCAGGGAAAACCACACGGCCCTGCCAGCAGGCAACTTGGCAATAATTAAAGCTCGTTTCCTCTTTGAGGCAGGAAAAGGAGGACAAGAAATCAACTCAGTATCCCCCAAACCCTCTTGAAGATGCAATTCCCTCCCGGCAGACCCTGCAGGAGCATTTCACAGGTAGGTTTTTTTTGCATCCAAAAAAGCAGCGTGTTAAAAAACAACACCCCCACACACACCCCCATCGCTCAAACAACACACAAAGTGCTTTTATTCTGGAGACAAAAGAGCCTCACAACACCAGAGCTCATCCTCCACTGATGCTAAAAGCCCCAAATCCCATGTTCCCATCTTTTGTCTGTAAATTAAAAGCCTTTTATGCACTTCGAATAGCAACAGATGGGGACCGGGAGTGCGGGATCTGAGCTGCCGACCGGGGACCCCTCGGCAGTGAGAAAGGGTCTGGCTGTGCCGGTGGTGGAAAACCTCCGCTGTGCACCAAGGCCGGACCCTGGCGGAGCCAGGGGTCCCTCCAAACCCCACCACGGGACCCAGATTCCTCCTCCTCATCCCCAAAACATCACCGCCTCGCTCCCCGGGCTGAGCTGCCGGCGCAAAACCTCATTAATGAGATGTTTCCCTTTCCTCAATTAAGCTGTTTTCCTTCGCCCACTCTCTCCCCCTGTGTGGGGGCTCATCCTTCCCCCAATTTCCAGCAACTTCCTATTGAAGTGTCACTCTGGCTTCCAAGACAACACCGGCTGATTCATCAGCTCTGAATATTTTAAACCCTATTGTTCTCCCCAGCCCTGTTTTCCCCTCTTTCTTGAAAATACAATGGGCTCCCTACTCGCGAGGGGATGTTTTCCCCCTCCTGGAAGCAGGACCAGCCCCTCGAGGACAGGTGGATGGGAATGATCCCATCCCATTTGGGAACGATCAGGGTTTTGTCCCCAGCTGCAGGAGATGAACAAAGGAATTGCATCGGCTCCTGGCAGGATCCAGCCCCAGGGGCACCACGCAGGATGGTACAACCAGCCCGGTTGTGCTCACGCTGCGAGAAATTGCCCAAACCTGGGGAATGGATGCAAAAACCTGCCCACGCTAAGGGGATGGGGAGCAACTGAGAGCACTGGGATGGGGGCTCCTGGCTTGCACTGCAGGGAAATTTGGGGAGGAGGTGGAGGTTGGGCAGGACCAGCATGAGCCAACCCCTCCGTAAGGGTGTCCCTGCCCCAGGGTTGGTGCTACCCAGAAGGGACAAATCAGCCCTTGGCCAAGATGTTGTTTGCTCTCAGACGTTATTGACCGTGCTCAGGAAGCGGAGCCCGGCTACTGCAAGAGGCTCCCAGCTCACCGGCAGCCGAGGTGATAGGGGATGACCAAGCAGGAGGCTTTCGGCAGTGCCAGCAGCCGAGGAAACAAGGAAAAACCCACTCAGCAGAAGGGAGGAGGAATCCTCTCCATCCGCCCAGCCTTTTGCTGTGTGCCTGAAGGTGCTGCACGCCGATGGGGACACCCTGGTTCAGAGGGACGGGAGCTTCTTGGTGCAACCAGAGCAACTGGGCCAGGCCCCCTGGGGAAAAGCCTCCCCAGCTACCAGCTTGGCCCCTTGCACCAGCTTTTCTTGGTTCAGTTTTGCATCATGAAACTCTTCCCTGTCCAACAGTGGGACTGAGAAGGAGGGATCGGGAAGAGCTGCCCCAAGCTGACGGTGAGAGAGAAGCTGGGAGCAGAGCTGGACCCACCGGGGACACCAGCCCTAGTGGTGATGAGGAGGGGAGAGCCAAACCCCAGCCAGCCCCGGGTTTGCACCAGGGAGGTTGCAAAGCAAAACACTTTGCTGCCGATGGGGCGGTCGCCAGGACATGGTGCCTCGGCCAGGCTGGTCGGGTCCCTCGGGTCCCTCTACGGCTGCTCTGCACGTCCCCTTCCCCTCCGTGCTGCCAGCAATGCCTCAGGGGGCTCCAGCCCTTACCAGGGTGAGTTTTGTCCTTCCTAAAATTGTTTTCCATGGGGTTTTGAACAGGACATCACCTCTACAGAGTCCTTACCTTCTTTGGCAGGCATCCACACTACCCAGGAATTGTACCAAAACCCATACCACAAACTCCCCAAACCCAGCTTAACTGGCAATTTAACCCATCTGCGTCCAACCCCAACCCCAACCCAGCCAGGGCCAGAGCTGCCTCCTTCCATCCGGGCACCAGGAGCCATGCAGAGCAAGAAGCTGCTCTTCCAACCTGAGCAGCCACCGTGGCTTGTCAGCATCACCCCGATGCCGGAGTCGTCCCACGTCTCCCTTTATGAAGTCTCTCTGCATTTCTTAGCTATAAATAGGTCAGCGAGGTTTGAAGCGAAGGGTGTGAAGATGCATGAAAAGCAGCTGCTGAAGCGGGACTTTGCAGAGCCCGGCACAGCCGCCTGTGTCACGGCAGCATCGATAGGCTGGGAAGAAGGGTGGCAGAGCAAGTCAGGGTGGGTTTTTCCCTGGAAGAGATGTAAAAATACCAGTGCTGGTTTTGGAAACAAGACATTAACACTGAGCTTGTCGCTGGGAATCAGGCCCAAGACAACAAGCAATTTCCTCATCAGGTATCCATCACGTTTGATGGAGGAGCATCAAATGGAGGGCAGTGGTCCCCAGGGAGCATCTTTAGCCACAATATTTGTGAGCACATGCCAGTGGCTCAGCCCACACTGATGGAGAATTACGGGCTCCATCCCTGGCAATAAAACACTCCCCATGGGCACACATCCCAACTTCACGCTTACGTGGCAAAAAACCTGAGCCTTTTGCAAGCCCAGCAGTGCAATCAGCAAACACAAACCTGGTCTTTAGTGGTGGGGGAGGTGGGTACCCACGGCACCCCCAGCCTCATGCAGGACCCCCAACCACTCTATGCTGAGGCCATCCCTCATTGCAAAGTCAAAGCTCATCCTTCCCCAGACCAAAAGACGTGGGAGCAGCGGAACCAAGAGGCTGCCGGCAGCCCGAGCTGCTCCCAGTACCCACCAACCACCTGCCCAAAGCCCATCCCCAGCCGGAGGCCCATTAAGGAACCTGCTCCCTCCCAAACTAATTAAGAGTGAGCAGACACCGGAGGCTCCAGTCACACCAGGATGTGGAAATTTGCTCCGTCGGTGCCAGTCTCTGCGCCGGAGCACACACGCGCGTCCGGCTGAGCTCCAGCTCCAACAGAGCTGCCGTGAGCGCCCAGCCTGCAGCATGGATGTGCCAAGACATTTTCCAGCCGTGCCGGTGGGCTCAGCTGTGTCTCTGGAGGCCCAAATATGCCAGGAATAAGGGTCCCACAGGGACAGGGAGGGTCCCATGGGGATGGTCCCCTCTCCCTGTCCCACTTCTCCCAGTCCAGCAGTCCAGCAGTCCCCAGCGCCTTCTCCTGCTGCCATCCCGTGGCCGTGTCCCACAACTGCACATGTGCACCCACGTATGGCACCGGACACGCTTATGGCCAGGCTAGGACCATGGCAGCACCCAAGGGTGGCCCCGCACCCCTACAAAGCAGGCACCCGTCTCGACCGGTCCCCAAGCACCACGGCCACAGAGGACTGGCCCCACGCTGCGGTGGCCACGGCAGCCCCTTGCCCAGCGGTGGCAGGAGGCCAAGGTGTCCTCAGTCCATCCCAATCTCCCCGCTGAGCAGGGGCTGAAGGATGCTGAGCCGCTGCTCAGCCCTGGGCTCCCCTCCCCGGCGCCACCTCAGTGCAGACGCCAAAGCTCAGCTGGTAGCTGAGCTCCCGTGGCAGCTCAGGGACAGGAACACAGCAGGGTTTACGGAGAGAGGTGGCAGGAGGGGACGTGAGCAGCCCTCCCTGGCCACACCATCCTCAGACATCAGCCCAGAGTGGGCCCATGCCCAGGGGAAGGCTGCCCACCCCTCCAAACCACAGGAAAACCCAAGGTTTATCAAAACTCATTTTATTCCAAATGTTAAAAGATTACAGGTTTTTTTCCTCTCTTCCTCAATTAATCAAGCAAAATACTTTACATTTTCTTTTAAAAAAATTCAACCTATTCTGAGCCATTGTACAAGTCCCAGCCCCCTGCCCCGCGCACACCCCCCGCTTCCCCCTATTGCTATAACTTAACATATAAAATGTAATCTTTGCAGACCCCCTTCTCAGTCCAGGTACCTGGAAGGCAGCACGGAAAGAGAAGATGGGGCAGGCCGGGCGTAGGGGGCGAGACCAGTTGGACCAAGACCAGAGGCAATGGGGAGGAGGGAGTCCCATCGTTTTGAGCGATTTGATGCATAGCTGGGTTTTGGTTCTGTCTTCTCAGCAAGGCCCTAACAGCAAATGAAGCTCCTTCCTCAGCAAAGGGAAGAGAGAAAATAAAACAACAAAGTCCCCACCCGTGGGATGGATTTTGTTGGGTTTCCAAAGGCAATGGGAAAGAGCAAGAGTGGCTGGGATTACAAAAAGAAGTGCTGGATGTGGCCGCTCCAGGCAGGAGGGAGCGGGGGAACCTGCTCCCGGCCTCGCTGCCCGGGGGATTTTGGCTCAGACTCATAAGTGGTGACAGGTGGGAGGCAGGAGCCCCCCTTTTCCAGCAGCCACAGCTCTGTGTGCAGCGCAGGCCGGGCATTGTCCAGTGACATTCCCCCTCGCAGGCTCCCAGCCGCCCGGCAGCACCTCCTCACCACAGCCACAAGCGCTGGGTGCGAGAGGAGAGAGCTCCCCGGGAGCATTTCTGCTGGACTGAGATCTCACCCGGAACGAGCCCAGAGGGGTTTGGTGGGTGGCAGCAGACAAATCCAAGTTGGAGAGGTAAAAGGTGTTAAGGGAATGGAGGAGCACCCAGAGATGGGGAACATGGGGACCTCAGAAAGCCTGATGCCCAAACCCTTTTGTGTAGTGAAGAGCAAGGCCCCCAGCTTTGCTGGGCCAGGAAATATTAAAAAAAACAAACGAGAAGAAGTGGAAAACCCATCCAGCCACAGTACTGAGATCAGTTTAGGACCAAGCCAACCCAGGGGAGCTGAAAGAGCACCAGGTACCACGGGAAGACAGACACACGCTTGCAGGGAGAAATCACAAGCATCCCTGAAAAGCCCTGCTCCAGCCACGCAGATGCCGCCAGGGCCCGGCTCTGGGAGCCTCCTGCCCTCCCCACTGCCGTCAGCAGGAGACCAGAGCTGGAAACCGGTCGCCTGACCCAGGCGGAAGGTGGGGGTGTGTGCGCGGGTCCCATGATCCTGCTGGGCTCGGCTGCGCGGCATCACTTCATCAACTCTGCTCCTTGTCCTTGACCAGCAGCACAGTGTGTTGCCCACCGCTGGACACGGCCAGGACCGTGCGGTTTTCCAGCTGCTTGCCCGTCATCTCCACGGGGCTCCAGACGTCATCCTCCTCCCCTGTGCCCAGTTGGTAGTTGGTGCCCATGCCCCAGGCAAATGCTCGTCCTGCAACGGAGGTGACGCAAGTTTCGACTTAAAAGTGGCTGCACGATGGGGTGACAAGGGGACCCAGCAGTCAAACCCAAGGGGACTTCACACCCGGGCAGGGGGAGGAGTGATGGGTGCCAGAGACGCAAGCAGAGGGAAGAGGAGCAGCGCTTGGCAACTCAAAGAGGAATTTCATCACACAGCCAAGGCAGTGTTTTGCCCCTGGGGAGCAAAGCAAATCCACCAGCCCCCTACAAACCCTCTTTCCCACAGCCGTGGGCTGCAGATGCTGTACACAAGCATGCACAGCACCAGAGCACAGAGGTCTTGCAGCAGTGGAGTTCAGGGTGCGGAGAAGGGACCAGCAGGCCAATGACCCCCTCCTGGTCAACACCCTGTTACGAACCTGGCTGCCAAGGGCCCACAAAAATATTTGAGCAGCTGCTGCCCAGCTGCCCCCGGGCTGGGTGTTCAGCAGGGGCTGCATCAGCGCCAGAACCTGGCTCCAGTCCCGACCCAGCCAGCAGCGTGCGATGAAGCTGTGCAGGGCCGGCTGGATCCAGGGGGCCCAGGCTGGGCAGAGCACCAGGATGGACGGATGAGGGGTGGGGAGGGTACATAGGGCAGTGTTCCCAAGCCCGTGGAGGCCCCCAGCACTCACCGTCACTGCTGACGGCATAGCCGACCGATGCGCCGCATGCGACAGAAGAGATGCTGGGGAGCTCCGGGATGACCGTGGGTGTGCTCTTCTCCTCCGCCCCTGCCCCGAGGCCCAGCCGGCCGTACTCTGCCCTGCCCAGGCTGTAGGCTTTACCTGGGGCATGACGGACACACAGGTGAGGTGACTCGAGGGGGGCAGAAGCCCACAGCAGGCCACAGCTGGACCCTCTCCCCCTGGTCTGACTCCTGGAGGAGCATCACTCCTCCCTACCCCACCCTAGATCCCAATCAGAAGGTGCAGGGTGGGATAGAGACCCTTGAGCTCCCCAAAATCAACAGGGTGGGTGGGTGCCTGGACACTGTTGAGCCAGCAAGAGCAAAGTTCACAAGTGACTCTGAGTTCCTGAAATCCTCCCTGCCCTTTGCTGCAAATTCACGCCACCCTTGTTGCCTTGAACACTGAGGACTTGGAAGGCTCCAGCACGTCACCCTCACCCCAACACCTCCGCAGCCAGGACAAGGGCCGTGGCAGTCCCCCCCCATCCCAGCCCACCTGTCACGCCGGCACTCACCCTCCGAGTCGACGCACACTGTATGGTGCTGCCCGCCAGAGAACCCGACCCAGGACTTGGTGGAGTTCTTGAAGCACGTCAGGTTCTGCGGGGAGAAGCAGGGCTCGGTGCCCTGGGTCCCTGCGGGGTGGGACGCACAAACCCAGGCAGATCAGGTCCGTGGACACGGACAGCCCAGGCCAGGCACCGGCACTGAGCCATTCACCCTGGGGCTCACCCCACCAGAGACTAACGCAGCCCCCCAGGTCCCAAAATCAAATTTCTGCTCAAACCCACTGGCTGCAGGGGCTGGGACCTAAACCCAGAGCTATGCAGGGTGAACCCCCACCCTAATTTCCAGCTCCGGTGTGTCCGGCGGGTGCTTGGTGTTCAGGATGCAGGGCGCCCAGCAGCGTCCCCCCACCAGGCCAGGGCAGCACGGGACCGGGAAGTCCGCAGCCAGACCAAAGCAGGCAGGAGATCTGGAGGGATGTAAACGAAGCTCACCCAGCTGGTGGTAGTTGGAGAGGCCGAATCCATAGATGTGTCCCTCCTGCGTGACAGCGAAGGTGAAGTAAGCCCCGCAAAAGGCATCCTGGAAGCGCATTTTGCCTCTGTTGCCTTTGCCTCTGACAGGGACACGCTGGGGGACCAGCAGGCGCTCTGGGGGCAGGAGACAAGGCTTCATATGAGGTCTAGTGATTTGCACCCTTTTCATCCCCCCCTTAGATCCAGCTCACTGAATCCAAGCAGTTGATTTACACACAAGCCCTTGAGCAGGAGGGGAAGATACGGGGTCTCTTTGCTCCTCTGCAAAGCACAGAGCCGGGGCCAAAGGATGCAGCGCTGCGCGCCTCCGAGCACCAAAGCAACTCACGCAGCCCTTTCCTTCCTCCTCGGTTGGCAAAGAGCGCTGGCACTCTCCCCAGCTGGCCCTGCTCGCCGCAGCCGCACGTGAAGAGGTCACCGTCCACCGACAGCATCACTAAGTGGTCATTCCCTGGGAGGAGATGAGTGAAGCAGGAGTCATGCTCCAGGAACCCAGCAAGACCCAGGGGCTGAGATCCCACATGTAAACCCCAGCTCTCCCAGCTTTCGAGAATTCAGTGGGGATACCTTGATGCCAGCTTCTGGCACAACTTAAAACAGCAGGATCTCCCTCTTCCTGATCCCAGTTCCCCATCTGAAACTCCAAAGAACTTTCTCTGGGAAGGTTTAGGGGAACAGATGCCCCCCAACCTCACCTGGGCCCTGGACAAGTTCCCCAGCCGCTCTGCTCAGCTTTCCCAAGCTTAGAAGAGGGCAAGCGCTTTGACCCCATGGGGTCGTGGTTAGGGCACTCTTGTAAGGCGTTTTACATCAGATTGGGTCAAATATTAACAATACTGTTGGGGCCAGAAAAGACACAAGGTCTGTTCTCTCAAGAAGCAGGGGAGAGCAAGCACAGCCTTGTACCTGGCTTGGAGCAGCCAAGAGGGAGGAAAAGGACATGGACCTTCTGGACCTCCACCTCCTCCCGAGGGTTGCAACAGCCTCATGCACCAGCCTGACCCATGCGCACCCCAGGACCTTCCTCACCTGAGACAATTTTAACGATGGGTGCACTGAGCTGGAGCAGCACAGGAATGGAGCTCGTCTTCATGGGCTCCAGCAAGCCGATCACCCCGTTGTTATCCTGCGTGGAGAGACACACACGGGGACGTGAGTCACAGAAGCAGCAACCATCAGCAGAGCTTCCAGTGTCTGAGAAATCAACGTACCCGGAAAGAGCCCCAGACAAAAACCTTGCCGTCCTCCGTCAGCACGGCTGTGTGGCTGTCCCCTGCAGAGACCTGCACCACCTTTTCCTGCAGCTCCACCAGCCCCGGCGTGGTCTCCGACCCTTCTGCCGAGGTGTCGCGCCCGAGGGCGCCTTCATCGTTGCAGCCAAAGGTGTAGATCTGCAGAGAGAGAGCGAGATGGTCAGGGTGAGACCCAGAGGGGCAACAGGTTGAGTGTGAAGCCAGGGGACTGAGACCCACCAGGCTGAATTATCCCTTTGACTCCCTAAAATTTTGTGGTCCGTGGCAGGGAGACCACGCTCATCCCCAGAGCTGGGGTGAGCTACATGTCTGGGCAGAGCAGGGTCCGATTCAGACGTCCTGCTCCAGGACACGTCCCAGAGCTTGCAGGGAAGCACGTCTCAGCCTCCCCACACCCCGCAGCTGCTACCTGCTCCATGCTGCACTCACTTTTCCCGTCTGGCTGAGGCACACTGTGTGCATCCCTCCGGCTTCCACCTGCACCATCATCTCTGGCAGCGGCACCAGGGCCGGCTTCTTCCTCTCCATCACGTCCTCCCCCAGGCCCAGCTGGCCGACATCACCCTGCCCCAGCGTCAGCACCAGGCCGGGCTGTGTGCGGTGGGACGGGTGGCAGACTGCAGGGCGGAAGGGAGATAAATACCATATATAACGTATGGGGGGAACAACCCTTCTGTTAAAGCTGGTCCCCGGGAACGGGGAGGGAACACTCCCGGGGATTTTTCTTACCTTTAATTTTCTTCCTTCCAGGAGACTCTTCTTCCGGCACCGGGCTCTTCTTCGCAGTGCGTTTCCCTGGCATAGCGCTTCGGATCTAAACACCAAAGGCACCCTCTTAGGGGGTCACCCACGGGGCTTTGCTGGAGAGTCACAGCGCGGCTGTCAGTTTGGGGTCTTTTTCTCCCCCCCCGCTTTAAAATCACTGTGGGTCTCCTGAGAGACCGCTGACTGACTTAGGATTTAGGCACCGATCTCCACTTTGGAAAAACCTGCGTGTTTTACCCACTCTCACGCCGACGCGAACCTCCTCCACCCTTCGGGTGAAGGCAGCCCGCGGAAAGCCGCCAGGCAAGGCACGGGTGGGCTCCAGCCCCCCGCCTCCCCTAACGCTGAGGCCCGCAGGCCGCACCCCACGCAGGAACACGGCCCCGCGGGGGGACCCGGAGGAAGGAGCACCCTGCCAGCTCCCCCGCCCC
>WAAD01003561.1:1233-69837 GCA_013389945.1 Fregata magnificens | reverse complement strand
AGGCGGGAAAGGCGGCCGCCGGCGGAGGGGCGCGGCCATGGCGGGGCGCAGCCGCCAAGGCACCCGTGAGGTGCTGAGGCAGCTCTGAGGGTCCTCTGCCGGGGAGCGGCACAGCCTGAGCCCCCCAACCCTTCTTCCCCTGACCGAGGCAATGAAAACACAACCACAAAAGCAATTCTTAAAAAAAATCCTAAAATACTTTTATTCAATAATTAAAATCTGTTGATGAGGAGACCGATATACAATGCAATGATTTAGTCTACAGGCGTACTGTACAGGGGGAAGCTGTGAGGGAAGACCCCCCCCGCCATCTCCCACAGGCAGGGCAGCAGGCCTTGGCCATGGGGCAATGGCAGCCCGGGGTGCCAGGCCCCGGTGTTGGCACAGCGCGGAGGCACAGGCAGCACAGCCAGGCCCACCCCAAGCAACAAAGGAGACAGGTCTGTGAACAAGGCAAGTCCTTCTCTCCGTTCCCACACCTTCCTCGTCCCGCGACGCTCCCTTCTTCACATTAAGTGGCATCTCGCACGTGGGTTAGGTGTTGTGCATGATACAGCAGTGGCCAAGACCAGATTTAAAAAAAAAAAAAACCAACCCACATTCAGGAAGAACCAATATGAGATCATTCTCGGAAGAGAAAGAGTATCTTTTTAAGGTCACTTTTTAAACCTTTTCTTCTCCTCCCTTCCACCCACACAGTGAAATTATCAAGTTTCCAGTAGGTTTAGCTGTAAAAATGAGAAAAGGCAAGTTTCACCCTGATTTGGGAGAGTAAAAAACATCTGAGAGGAAGCTACAATAAAAAGAATTGACTACTCTCACAGCTTCCCCAAATTAAAAAGTTTTAAAAAGGCAACAGTCATTTCCTCGTTCTGTAATTTGTTAAACAAGCCTAGATATCTCAAGACAAGATCTGTTAACATCACAGCAAGTGTGAGAGAGTGGGGAGGGAATGTTTTATACATTTAAGTTGTGGTTTTTCTTTTCTTCTTTTTTTTTTTTTTTTAACAAAAAGATGCAGCATATGTTAATATCTATACAATTCCCTTCCAGGACAACAAACCATTGGTCAGTAGTGATTCAGGACATTAAGGACACGACAGAGACGCAAGCAAAACCAAAAAATTACGTCAGTTGTCTGCCAGGTCAGCATCTGCAGAGGGTTCTCTGTACACAGCTAATATACACACATGCTTCCTAGCACATCCACTCCCAGCTTTCCAACACCAGAGCTGCCTTTTTTTTTTCCCCTCTTCTTGGTAAGGAGGAGGAAATGAAGGAGTTGCACCCCCAAAAGGAGTATGTACAGCTGAGAACTGGGCCTGTCCGGGCTGAGAAAGGGAGCTGGGGAACGAACTGTTCATTCACATGTGCATGATCTCCTGGCAGGGATGCTGGCACCGGAGCAGAGGCGTATTGCTGAGCCGCGCGAGGTATAGTGTTCAGTTCCAGCCTGATGGCACTCGAGAGGTGTTTGTTCCAGTGAAATGCTACATTCAGACAGGATTCCCCTTCCCTGGCTGAAAGCCCTTTTCTGGATATGTTTTGAAGGCAAATCTTGGAAAAGCCGAGGTTCCACCCTCGCTGTATTGCCTAGGAGAGGGACACAGAGAACTTCCAATCCCCTCGGGTCTCTTGCTCCCTTCTTGGAAGATTATGGTCGATGGTACCTAAAAGCCAAGTGAAAAATCCAAATGTCATCCTTGGAACTCAGGTTAAATGGTTACCAAGGCACTACAGATGGCCAAAGAGAGTAAAAGGAATTATCTCTGAACTCTCAGCCCTCAGTGAAGCTGTTAGCATCAAACGATTTCACCTCTGCCTTAGAAAGCTCTTGTGCTCTGCAAACACTCGTCTTAGCCACACAGAGCAACTGTTGTGAGGGGAAAGAATCACTTGGGCCATGATCCACAGGTTACTTCATAGATAACATCTGAGCTAACTACCAAGGTGTTTTGTGGCTGAGGCTTCTGCTGCACATGTCTCTAGCCCCAGAAAAGCACATTCCAGCTGCGAGGTCACACTGGTTTCAGATACACCTCAAACCAGCCACTGGTCACTTTGAGTTTCCAGGACTGAAGCCCCAGTTTAAGGAAGATCAACCCACTTCATGTCTGCTACTCCTCCAGTCACCCAACACCACCAAGGCAGAAAGAGACATTAAATCTCCAACTGCTGTACAGGTAATGTTTGTAAGGTTTTAATGTTTTGCCTCTCAGCACTACCCCTGCAGCACAGTTCTCCCAACAAGACTGAAACTCTGAGTAATGTGTTCTCACACTCACCTCGTGAACTGCTTGCTGTCCTCGTGGACTTCCATTTCACAGCTCTTAAACTCGTTCAGCTCCTTCCGGATGGCAGCCTACACAAAGAGGGAGAGATCTTTTTTATCCCCTGCTAAGGCATACATATATTACCCTGTCTCCCACCTCAAGTGAGCTCAGGCATGGCAAGAAGGTGCTGTACCTCCAACACCCCTGCTCAGGGCTGATCTGTACCACCTTTCAGGGGTGAAGAGTTAAGAGCAGTTTTGATACCCAGGGCTGACTCCCACAGCTCCTTTGGTAAAGCAAGGAGCTCAGATTGCAGCAGCCACCCCAGCTTTCCCAGGCCATTCACACTAGGCTGAGTTTAATCTGCCCCACCTCCTCCACACTGAGGGCTAGGCAGTCCCCACAAGTGGCCGGGGAAGACAAGAACGCTCACTGCCCTGCCAGCTTCTTGCCTGGGCCTGCCTCAGCCTGCAAGGAACTGCACTCCTCTGACCAACGCCCTGCACCCTGCATCCTCTTATATCACTCAAAGCTGAGGCAGAGGCCACACTGGCATGCAGACCATGCCCACTTGGGCTCCACATCACCACAGAGGGGGCAGGAAGCAGGGCTGGGGACAGCACACGTGGGTGAAGAGACACTGGTGGTGCTTGGTGGGGTGGCAGAGGGAAAGATACAGAGGTGAAGCAAAAGGAACAGAGCAAAACTCCTTGGCTCACGCCCTTTTGCATGGGACATCCCAATCTAGCTCCCCTCCCCACACCTGGAGACAGGGCACTCCCTGTTACCTTGTCAGCTGGCGTTAGCTTTGTCCATGGCTTATCCGCTCGCCGGTCATAGTCTTGAGCATCTGTCACTTCCACGTATTCATTAAACCTCAGGATCTTCCTGGCCTGCAGCTCTGCCACTGTAGGCCTTTGGCTAAGCTGAACACCAGCAAGAACAAAGTTAGTTAGTTTGTGCCTTGTCCACAAAAGCAGTTCAGGACTAAGCATCCCAAGCAAAACTAAAACCAGTTCCCTCACTGGGCCTGAACCACAGATACTACTAGGTCCTGAACCACAGATACTACTAGGTCCCGCTCGCAGCCTGCAAGGGAGTAGGCAAACCCCCTTACAGACAGTGTAATCTTGTTTGGATCACGAGGCCAGGCTAGGGCAGAACCAAGGCCACATTGCCAAGGAGAAGGAAGACACTGAGGGGTTTGGGAACAGCCATTACAAGGGTGAGCCCTGCGTGAGACCCCTAAAGCATGCAAAAGCCCATTCCCTGCTTCAGCAATGGCACCACTCACATTTCATACCCACAGGCCCTTGGGAAGTTTTTCCCAGCCATGAGTAACAACCACAAGTAACTTGGACATAACAGCTAAAAGCAGCTGTTGTTCTGCTCAGCTTCTCCCACACTGCTGTTACTTTAGAAATAGATTTTGGGGAGCCTGGTGTGAAACTCGTGGCCACTGAAGTACTGTGTTAAAACAGCCAGGCCAGCACCAGCAAGCCTTTCAAGTGCCAAGTGCCAAATTTAGTTCTCATCTAGCTTGTTATGCTTGATGCCAGCTCAGATCTATCACTGACAAACGCGGCTGCAGTGCCAACGGCTCACCGTTGGTGACAGTCCACGTTCCAAAGTCACTGCAGTCAGAGGGCACTGGGGACACTTACACAATAGCCCCGTGACTTCACCCACAGCAAGGTAGCTATGATGTGCTCATAGCCACCACCATCCCCGACAGCTCTGCCAGATGGCGATCACAGCACGGAGGCCAGCAGTACCTTTCTGGTGAGCCTGCGTTTGATCTCTCGCTTCTCAGCTTGACGGTCAGCTTCATTTTTCGCTGCCAAGGGAAAAAATAAATTTTTCCTGTAAGCATCACAGGTTTTGAAAAGTGCTTTCTGGACTTGAACAAAGAAGAGTACCAAACTATATCAGATTATCTACATATCTGAAAGCTCATTGTGGCATGTCTGCACTTATTACAGGCAGAAAGCGCAGTCCAACTCAATACCCTTACTCACCAAGCACCCCCCCCGACTGACAGTGGCAATATGGGCCTTTACACAGCACGAATGAGTCATTCTCTCCAGCCCTGTGTATCTTAAAGATTAACAGCCATATTGTCAAAATACATCCAAGCCACTGCGCAGATTGCTTCTCCCCAAAGCTATTATCCTAATAGCTTAAAGAGAGTAACAGCACAGATAAATATTTTAAATGGAAACTTCCTGAACTGACATTTCCCTTTCCTCAAGATGTTTATTTAAAACTTTTGCAGAGCAAGGTATGGCCAAGAGAAACACCACTGAGCAACAAACTGCTGCTTTTTGGATCATGCAGTACAATGCTGTAATGTCTGGACCACAAATAAAAGCCCAGCCCAAACAAAACCACCTTTAACAGCCCTTGCCGTGCAACATCAGAGTCTTAACGAGTTCATATACATTCCCCTGAGGTGTCAGGCAGGGGACAGGCAGCCTTTCTATGATACGATGCTTTGAACTGCATTGCTTGGTACCACTGCTAAGGTCTGATTTTATCCAGAGCCGGTTTCTGACGGTAACGAAGAACTGGGAAAAATGAGTGGAACTGCTTTACTACAGCGATATAACCAAAGCACAGTCCTCCATCACTGTGCTTCAAGCAGATTCCAGGTCCACTTGGACTAAGATGTTGAAGGCAAACTTATTTTATTACTTAGGACCACTAGAGAAGCATTACTCACGTTGAAGTATGTTCCTCTGCTCCAGTTCTTCTGCTGTCGGTCTCTGACTCAGTCGCCTAAAGAAAAGTGTGACAAGTGTGTAATGTTTCATCTAGTCATTCATCAGTAGGGGATGAAGAATACAACTGCTTGGTTTCAGTGCACTGGAAAGCCTCCTCGACACCCCTCATTCACCAGTGGAGATCACTACTGCCCTGTTTTGCACTCTCCTTCACTCAAACAGCTGTTCACCCACAGGCACAGGTTTGGAAAGCGCTATGGCCTCTCAAGAGCTCAGAGACAACTTCGCAGGGAACTCAAGGAGATGGTAAGAGCCTGGACTATCAGCAGCCCCAGCCTCCACGTAATGCACTCAGCCTGCATCTGTCCACATCTTTATACGCCATCCATATTTTACGGCAGTAACATTTCTGTAGTCCTTGAGATTTTCCCCTCACAGTCCCATTAACATCTGGAAACAGGGGGCTGTCAGGTTGCTCAACTCCAGGAGGAACTTCCAACTTTTACATCCAAGGGGGAAAAGCAACACAGCCTCCCAGCCCTGATCCAGCAGCAGTGCCCAACCACCCATCATATTCCAGCACAGGCTGCTGAGACGAGGCAACAGCTTTGACCAATCCCACCCCTCACACGCTGTGCCAACGGCTCAATCGCAACACCCTCCTCCATTCTTTGTACCTGATCAGCGTTGTCCCAATCTGGTGCCGAATTTCGTTCCACTCCTCCTTGCTCTTCCGAGGGAAGACAATCTTCTCCTCCTGCGGCGTAGTTGTGTTCCCCAGCTTTATAGCTAGCGTGTCTTTCCTCTTCACTTTATTAGCCAGCGTGCCTGCGGGGAGGAAGAGCAACGGGATGCGACTGAAGACTGCAGTGCCTGAGCACAGTGATATGAGCCACGTGCCCCTGGCAGTTGTGCTCTCCCCTGGAGCTTGCTTTCCAAGCTCTGCACTACGGCTTCAGAGCTAGCCAGAGCTAGTCACTACAGCAACAGCCAGCATTTCTACGTGATGCCCACATGCTCACCTAATGCTATCCCACCTGAAGGGGTGGGATAGCACAAGCTGTTGCAGGAGCCATCTGCAACTGGAGGGGATGCATCTCAGCAGATGAGCATACAGATTTGGCTGTAGAGCCTTTGAAAAAGTGAGCAAGAGGACATGTGGTACCTCATGAAACCAAGAACCAGCTGCTTTGAAGCACTGTGTGAACCCGCTCTTCGATCCAGATCTCAATAGAGCCAGGCACGAGTTCAGCAGAAAAAGAAAAGCCAGCTGCAATGTCAAAGCCTTACTGTTATGGCTTTCATCTTCTTCCTCATCCTCGTCATCTTTGTACAGGATGGGCCCCTCCGAGTCAGAGTCGCTCATCCCTTCATCTCCTTCTTGCTCCTCTGGCAGGACCTGGGGTACCAGTTTTGGGATGACTGTGACAGATGGCACATCTCCAATATACACATGAGGGCCCAAATTCTGCTCCTCTTCCTGGTCATCATCTTCCTCTTCCTCGTCGTCTGGACTAACGAGAAGCACACTATTACATCTCAACACACACCATGGAGCCTGGGGAATACCCCTGAGATCAACACCTTGTTAGCTCTCCTCAGCCTATAGAAAGCACATCTGTGGGTAGCCCAGGAACCAGAGATGCAAGAGCCACCCCACAATCCTGCACTGTTCCCTCTCGCCAAAGCACAGGGAGCTCTGGCAGAGGAAATGCCAGAGGCATGTTCTCTGCGGAACGAAACAGCCCTCTCACCCCCCTACTTTGGGACTTGCAGGTTCAACTCTGTTATAATACAAGACAGTCCTTTTCCCACTTCTGTTTTGCAAAATGAAAGGCTAAGCAAGGCCACAAATGGATGAAATCCAGGACCTTGTTTTGTCTTGGTGCAATTAAAGACAGGCCAGGCCTGGATTCCTGGCATCAGCCTGTGTTTGTAGTCTGGAACCCATTTCCCTTTGTGAGCAATAAAATCCCATAACCAGGGTTAATTTCATGGGGAAGATGCACCGGCCCCCTAAGAGGCTGAAACACAGATTCAGCCAACAAGCAAATGGTTTCTAAGCTGTTGCAAAAAAACAGCAAAGAAACCAGCCCTGCCCACAGCCCTCCTCACCATCACAGCCTCACAGAAGCAGGGAGTACGACACCAACAGGTCAGAGCCCAGTGTGACCCACACCACTGCTAGGTGTTTACTGCACACATGTACAGGAGGTACTCACACTTTCAGCATCTCGATGGTGACAGGCAGGGACCTCGTCCTGCCCAGGGTGCCATTGTCTTCTCCAAAGCCATCGTTCTCGAAGAGCAGTGAGTGAGCCCTGTGTGACCCCTCGGCAGGCGGGGTGACAGGCAGAGGACTGGCCAGAGCCTGCTGGATACGGATGTGCAATGGGATTTGGGGCAGGCGAGGCAGCACGTGAGGTTCCCCAAACCCTTGCTCTGCCATCCTCTTCGACGCTTCCAAGGACCTGAAATCTTCAGCGGGAGGAGGAGGAGGAGGAGAAGTCTCTTTGGGTAGTTCCAGGGAGCGCGGAGGGTCCAAGACAGGGGTGGAGGCAGGCAAGGGCATGCGTGGAGGTTCAGGGGGTATGTGCGTGGGCAGCGGCGGCGAAGGCGAGGGTGGCGGGTAAGCAGAGGTCACGTGCATCGTTATCAGTGCAGGGCGGTTAGCTGTCACTGTCCTGTCGTTCGGGGGCTTGGAAGTGATAGCTGCCTCTGACATGTTGTTAGGCAGGAGGCCTCTCTTTGGCGGGAGAGGAGGGGAAGGCTTGGACAAGCCTGTACCACTGTTCATTGCTTGAGAAAGTTCAGCTGAAAAAAAACCCACAAAAGCCACTACATTTAACAGGGCATTTTCCAGATATCCTTCACCAGTGTGGAATAAGCACAGCAAAGCACTCAGAGCCTTGGACCAGGCAACCTCTGCTGCTTTTCTGCTAGAACATGGTGCCAGAAATAACCAGGTTGCAAGCCTCTAGCGTGTCCTTCCTGCAGCAAAGGTAAGACTTGGGAGAGCAGCCAGAAACAAACAGGCTGGGAGAGGTCTGTGCATCCTGCTGCTTTGGAGAGAGAGAAACAGCACCAGCCCTCAAGTGACAGCAGATGGAGCTCACCCAGATCAGCACACTGCCTCAGCCAAGGAATGCAGGTATGTAGGGCACTTTATGGCTATATTTACAGCATCAGTTTGCAAAGGAATCCGAGACATCCAGGACACCCCAGACTCCAGTTGTGTTAACGGCTCCCTTGCACATTAAAAAAACTTTTTGCGAAGTCTCACTCAAAGGCAAAAGTCAACAGAACTGCAAGCAGCCATGCGCTCTCCCCATTTCCATTCATCTGCCAGACCCAGCCCAAGAACACCTTGCTGCCAGCAGCTCCTGCCTGTTTGAGGACGAGGTTCTGCTCTACTCCCCCTGCACTCTGGTCCTTAAGCCCCATATAAGCTTCTCTGCAACTACAAAATAACTAGCAAAACTTCAAAAAATATTTAAGAGCCTTCAGTCCACATAGAGTTTGTCTGCTGGGTGGGAGAGAGGGAGAAACGGAGACAGTGTCACATCATGGAAAATTCCTGCAGCAGGCAATCTCAGGTTCCTAGAACACCCTTTGGTTCCTAGGGAAGAAGTTGCACCAGCAAAGACTGCTCTTGCTTTAAAAGTTTGTAGCCTTTAACATTCGTGCATTGATGGCTTCTTGGCCTGGGAAAGGTTTTGCCCACCTGCTTGAAGAGGATCAGATTTACTGCACATTTCAGCTGGAGCGGGTGATGGTCACACAGCAGTGGCCCCAGCATGGAGCTGGGAGGAATCCGCAGTACCAGAGACCACAAGAGGGTGCTGCAAGCGGGGAGTGTTTCACCAAGATAAGGCTGCATAACTGGAGAGAGGTGGGCGCATTTTTGGGATGTTTAGCATTTTCAGACTTTCCCCTTGTAGATTAAGGGCCAGATTGTACAAGACACCGAGTGCCCTCAGCTCCCATCAACTTCAGCCCAGAGGGATTCCAGTATCTCCTCAGCAGTGCTTGAAGCCTGGCAGGACCAGCCTTGAGTCACCTTTGGGCAATCATAGACAGATTTTTGAAAGGGACCAAGTAGCTGGCAGAAGGGAGAGGAGACAGAAAAGGGCTGGGCGCCGCTCAAAGCATCCTCCCAAGCCAGCCCGTCTCCCTTCAGTGCGATAAACCCAGTACAACGACTGGCAACACCTCTTGTGATGTGCCACCGTGGCCAGATCTGGTACTCTCGCACAGGCTACAGCAACTGTGGCTCCTGAAACCTGTCAGCAGCACCAAGCACCAGGGCTGCCACCAAGCTCCCAGCCAGCGGGACAGCACCATTTGCCCCGCTTGCTTTTTCAAGCTGATGCTGATTAAATTCCCACTCCCCATAAGCAAGTGCTTCCTGAGTCTTGTTTTCAGCAACTGCATCAGACACACCAGAAGTGCTCAGAGAATGAACATAAGGCAACATCTTCACGAGGGAACAAAGGGGCGATCTGCACATTAACACTCCTCGCCTGCCTTAGGTTATAATAGCAGCACAAAAGCGCACACACGCCCGAGTCAGAGCATACAAAGACCTGTGGAGAGCTCATGAAGCCAATTCCACTGCTGCTGTTTATCCACAGCAACAAAACAAGGCTCGCACAGAAATGACCGCACGCATGCCACAGTTACAGCTCCATCGTGCCGGATGCACAGCCCTGCAGAGAGCTGCAAAGCCTCTCTCTGCATCTGCATTCTCATCCAGGAGACAAACAAGGGGCTGGCTGCTCTCCTCTCCTCCACACCCTGCAGCCGCAGGTGCACCGAGCCCAGCCCTGTATTGTTGGGGAGAGAGGCAGGCTGGGTCTGAACATATGTTTGATGGACTGCTGTCTCCAGCCTCATTTTTTGTTCCACAAGTACCTCCTGCAATTAGCACTGGAGCATTTCAAATACCATCTGTGATGTGTGCAAGCAGCTTAAAGAAAACAAAGTATTTCATCGAGTGCTGAGGCATGGTCAGACTAATCAAGCTGGTCTGGCATACAGGAGTGTTTAATACCATATCAAGGTTGCTTGCAAAACCTGCTAGAGCAAGGAGAAGCCCCAAGCAGAACAGAGTGATGCAGTTTGTACTGAAAGCAGTGGCCCAGGCTCCTTCAGATGGTAACATGCACACGATCTAAGCTTCTACCACTGCCTCCCAAACCACACCTGGGTAATGCCTCCAGTTTCTGTGATAACAGTGCAGACCTGTCTGATTAATCTTCCTAGGAACCTCCCTCCTCATCTGTACTAGCCTCTGCTAATCCAATCCAAAGATTAGCAGGTGGTCTGGGAAACATGAACAGGCCATCAACCGGATAGAAGTTGTCTCATTTACTCCGGCAATGTTGCATCCTTAAGACCTCTAAAATTCCTAAAGAGAGCAGTGACTCATGCAGTTTTAAGAAACTCTCCCCAGATCTTCTGCTTAGAAAAGTTACAGAGATAAAGACATTTAATTCTTTAAGTGGGAAGACTCAGCTCAAATTACAGTTGAGCTGATTTATCCATAGGGCAAGACTTCAGGACAAGACTAATATGGCAATACCCGAGCCACAGACCCTAGAGAAGGTGCCTGAGTATAACCAGGGAAGTCTGAATTATCCCTGCCAGCTCCTGCAGCTCCTGGCCTCTCTGCATTAAGTGGAAACCACACGGCCCAGCAGTGACAGCCATAATAGACATTGTTTGGTGTGATGTGAATTTTTTGTTTTGTTTTGGTTTTTTTTTGGTTTTTTTTTTTTTTTTGGTTTTTTTTTTTTGTTTTTGCAAAGACCAGCTGAAAGCATCAATTCTCACTGACCACAGTCTCAAAGCAAAAATCTCACACACCATCCACCAATCCTGGCTGCCCACAGCTGAATCCCAGCCCTCAGTGAAGCATCAACATTCAAAGACACTGTCTTACCGTTGACAGAGAAATGCCTGCCCCTCTCCTTGCACCACCCGCACTCCCACCAAAAGCAGGCAGGGATTCCTTCCTGCAGGTAGCTGTTGGAAACATGCATGTCTGACAGATTGGATGGCTCACAGCAGAAGACTCCAGTAATCACATTGTTCTCAGCACACGTGTGCCCTGGCTAAACACTGGCAGATCTTCTGAGTCCAAACTGGACCATATTCAGGAAAGATCGTCAGACATTCATGATACAACATTTGCTATATCATACTAAAAATCTTCCCTTACGAAGGGAAGAGACTCTCAGAGCAAGGGCTCCTGAACATCCCAGGGTACAAAAACCAGCTTACGGAGGGCACTTACCTATTACTGAGTTGCTATTTCTGTTGACAGGTTTGGGAGGAGGGACGGGAGGCTGTTTGGCAGGAGCTGTGCTGTTTGTACTCGTGGGAGCAGTAGTGTTGGCACTGGCAAGAGCAGGGGGCAGAGTCCTGGGGGCTGGGGAAGGGGCAGCTGTGGAATTGACTGTCTTTGCCGCAACAGGGGCTGTGGTGGAGGGTGCGGTTTTTGCAGTGCTGCTGGCAGGCGTTGGATCCTTCGCCTGCGATTCGTTTGCCTCCTGGGAAGTGGAGGGAGGTCTTTTTGGAGGAAGCAGAGGCTGTCTGGGAACATACGGCTCCTGAGGCGGTTCCAGTTCGGGCCCAGAGTGGCTGCTGGATGAGCCTGCAAAGTGAGACAGCTAGGTTTAAGAGACTGGAGGGCCCAGAGCACGGTGGGAAGAATCAGATGAGAATTCAAAACTGGTCCTGGGAGAATCTGAAGCAATTGATTTTGTACAACATCTGGTTTCTTACCCTGCCTTTTCTTTGGTTCCTCAGCCGGAACAGGCTTCCTAAGGCTGGATGGCTTTGTGGCCTCTTCCTCCTGGCTGGCCAAGTTACAAACGCCGGGACCACCGATAGGGACTGTGTGGCCATTCTTCAGTGCAGGTGGGTTGAGCTTGTCTGGTTCTTCACCATCTGCCAGGGGACAGGAGGGGAGAGAAGCAAACAGAAAACACTCAGAAAGCATGAGACAGAGGAGACATGGCTGAGCTGACTGAACTGCCATCGATCCACACCAACTTCTCTGTGACTCCTGAAACAGCTGGTCTTCAGTCTACCTTCTGCAGAGGAGAGCACAGCAACACCAAGTAGCTGAAGCTGAGCGCCCTTGATTTCATTATCAACAAGCAGAACAGTACAGCTCTGTATCCCATCAAGCGTTTTTCTTCAGCAGCCCCTTAATCTACCACCTTGTTTAGAAAGAATGCTACTGCATTTAAGACTAGTATGCCTAATGCTGCGCTACAGCCCAAAGAAGTTGCAATCGCAGTTAAAAACCTCCAGCAGCTTCTGTATCTACCCACCATTACAGAGCATTCACAAATTCTCTGCTGCAATACAAAATCCAACACTAGCCAAGTAATCTACTGGACATGCAATAATAGATTTTGATAAAGGCTTAAAATTAGTTGAAGCACCTCTATTTTCCTTCTGTTTCTACTCTGAATTTGGCACAAAAATCACTGCTCTACCCAAAACATCCCACAGCAAGGCATATTTCCTCACTTTTTTACCTTTGTTTTAATCAGATGTAATGATACATCTCCAGAATTGGATGTGGTTCATCTTGACTATTTCTGCTTTTATGGATGGAGTTTCCCAAATATTAGAAGCAAGCCCTCTTTTGGAAAAAACCCCATCCTCTTTTCAGCCCATGCTTTTGAGAGCACTTAAAGCCATAGTCACAATGAGAAAATACTCAACCATTCTCTGCCTCTGTAACCGCCCTGACAGGACAAACTCTTCATAATACTATTGCCAAAATCAGACTTAGCATCCACTCTAATGGGGCACTGCCCATTTTGACTGCTTTCCAGCTCAAGAAAACTTGAATAGATACATCACCAATTTGATTAAAAACCCTTAGCATTTTCAGGCTACCGTCTCTCAAGCAGTTGCAGCGTATGGCATCATACCCCCCCGCCAGGTGTCAGATCCCAGCATGCTCTGTTGGCTCTGATTTTTGATGATTTATTCCACTGCCCTCTTTACCTCTCCTCTCCTGCCCAAGGTATTACCTGCCCTTCCCTAGCCTGGCATTATTCAGAAGCAGAAAGAAAACATGCCAAGAAGCCAAAAGCTCCCCAGGCTCTCTTTCCTGCAAAAAATAGCCTTGGTTCCTGAGAGGAGATGGAAGACAGCTCTGCCTCACTTGCTTAGCTGCTCTTCCCTGAAATGCAGGAAGTACAGACAGCAACAAGAGGGAGTTTCCTCCCCAGCCAGGGCTGAAACTCGAGATGAGCCAGAGCTTTTTATAGCAGCAATTGCCTCTGGCTAGCTGAAGTTTTCAGCAAGGGAGACAGGAACAGTATGATCTAGCTTTCCTTACCACTCAAACCTTGCATGCCCTTCTCTGGCAGGGAGCTGCAGCACACGCAGAACCTCCTGCTGGCCTTCTGACACCACCTTACTCTCAACTTCAGTTCCAGTGACCTCCTTCAAGGTCAAGACAGTCCAACGCTATCTTCTTTCCCTACTGTGAGCCCAGCACAACCTGCTGACCACCAGCCCAGACAGCAGTAGGGCCTCCTCTCCCAGCTGCACTGGGTTTGAAAGCCTCCACTATACCTCTTCCCTACCTCCTCGCTCACTCATCTCAAAGGGTTTCCAGCATTTTTTCTCCTAAGAACTTGCCTAAAAAAAAAATTAACTGACCTTGTAAGAGCAGGTGTTAAAATCGCAAGCAAATACAATAACCTACCACCACCGACGTATGACTGCCCAAGTGTCTTAAACTCATAGAAGGGATTAAGATAATGCGCTTTCTAATCTAACCCTCCTGACAATACTGACTGCTCCCTCATACCTTCAACTTGTACTTTGTCCAGACTATAGCCATCTTCTGTTTAAGCCAGATCAGATGACTCAAAGCAGAAAATAATTCCATCTCTTAGCCACGCTTCTGTTACACCCTTACAGTTTGGAAGAGCTCTCCTCTGTCATCTCTATTTGGAAGTTTGTTACCCGAAGCCTTTGATCTCTCTTCCACAGTTTCATCCCATGACCTCATACACTTCTGTACCCCGGTGAACTCTTCCTCCAGCCCAGCCTTTACACCCTCGGGTAGTTGTAGATGGCTTTCATTACAGTGTAGCTGCAAACAACTGTGTTAAGACTTTTCCTCTTGGTTTTGCTTTCAGTGGTTTGGTCTGAAAACCACTTTTTCACTTCTACTTTTCCACTTTGCATCTTTCTTAGAAGAACCCTGAAATTCGCATTAGGTTAAGGCTGCCTCTGCAGTACGTCTTTTGAGGTGCAATTATACGTTGCCCTAAGCCAAAGACCAGGCTGCCACCCAGACAAGTGGGCTGCTCTCCCACCACATGTTCCTGCCCCCTCCCTTGTACCCACATCACCCAACACAGCCAGGTGACTAGACAGTGAACTGACCTGCCTGAAAAGTTATTTTAGTAGGACGGCCCCAACTCACAGACATCAGGGATGATAGAAAAGGGGATAAGACTTCTTTGACAGCAGGGCAAGCTTCAATAAGCTTAGCTGTGACTGACTATGACACCATACCATGAAGCATCTCATCTATAATGCTTTGAGGAAATGCCCCTACCCAGGCAGCTCAAAAGTCATCAATTGGTTTCTTTTTCCAAGCCTAAGGCCTTCGAACCTGAGCTCCGAGGTCAGCAGCTCTCCCGCAGTGGTTAAAGTGCAGTCTGGAGCGTGATCAGAACAAGCCGGAGATGGTGAGCGCAAGTGTGATGGAGGAGCTTAGCAGGACAAGACAAGGCGGCTGCAGCAGGACACGTACAAGAGGGACAGGATAGGAAGTGACACACAGAACACCCCTTCCCTCCCTGCTGGCAGCAGACAGGAAGATGTCCAAGACAGGCATTGCGCTTTCTTAGCAACATCTTCCTAACTGAACAGCCTGCCTTCCTTGCCAGGTGCAAAAGTCAGAGGAAAGAGCATATTGAAAAGAGCAAGACAGACAGGAACCACATTAGCAAAGAGCCATCAAATTTGTCTCCCAAAAAAGAACAGCTGCAAGGGTGAGGTTTTGCTAGAGGAAGATCAGCTACACGGAACACAGACAGGAGGAGAAGTTCATTTGCAGACTCACCCTGCTCAGGGTCTTCCAACAGAACCCCTCTTTTTACCAGCTCCTCTCTTGGCTTTCGCATAGAAATCTTTCGTTCTAAAACTGATATTAAATTGAAAAAAAGCACTCAGAAAACAGGGTAAGCCAGAAGTTCAAGAAAATACTTTTTTTAAAGGGATCCTCTGGAGGAAATAAAAGGGCTTCAAATGGCATTGTTTTTGCATGGATTAAGAGGAGGGAGGAGGGACTGCACGTTCAGGCCTGCACTTCACACTTGATTGGTGATCATGGAGCAAACCCTCCCTCCCCACAGCTGCTTGGGAGGTTCTCTGCAAGAAAGGAATTTGTTTGTCTGAAACTACTGCTCCATGGCAAGGTGCTTCTGGAGAGATTGCAGGTGCCAGCCCATCACCTAAGTCACATTTTGGTTCTTGCACGTGTCAGCACTCAGGCTTGTGACAGCAAGCCTTTCTCACTAGCCAGATGGCTAACGGCAGGTTTCCCAAGCAGAAGAAGGGACTCCCACGCACCCCGATTACTTTACCTTCTGAAGTCTCCTTAAATTTGTCACTGCTTTTCTTTTTCCTCCACTTCCAGGGTTTGAAGATCTTGCCAAAGCTTGAGAACTTGCTTTTCCTCTTTGTAGGAGGTGTGGTGTCACCTGATTCCAAAACGTCTACCCCCATGCCGGCATCAGTTGGGGGGTGATCGACCTCTTCAGCTGCATGGAAAAGAATAAAGAAGTTACCTTTGTGCTGCAGATAAAAGCTGCCATCTCCCACCGGCCTGCCCTTTGCACACTGGGAAACTGTGACGCAAGTTCATGCAAAGAAGGTAGCAAGACTCCATGCCTTCAGGTAACTCATCAGCATTTCACATTAGCTTGGGGAGACAAGAGTGGGGTTTCTGATGTTAACAGTGCAAAGGGTAACTGATAAGAGGCTTTCTAATGAAACAAGGATTAGTTTAAATTTGCAGTGTCACAGCTTCACCGAAGGAACACAAATCACTTTGCTGCAGTTTCTCATCTTCAGTTGGAAGCAACTGGTGCTAGACACAAGTAATTACATGAACACAAATACCTTCCAGACTGCAGAGCTGACTTTCATGACTGTCTACACACACTGAAATTACCAGACCCATTACAACAGCTGTATGTGCTAGAACTTAGCCTCTCTGATTTTTCCCCTCTATAAATAAGGCCAGCAACACTGGCCAAGAGCAACAACTACACAGGAAAGCAACACAATACAGGCCTGCGCTCCACCTACTGTACTCAAAGTCTCTGGAGAACAAGAAGGACATGGAGGTGGGAAGGGACACGCAAAAAACCCCCAACTTGCTGCAACAAAAAAAGCTGATAAAGAAACTACTTGCAAAGCAGAACTAGAGCACGAAACGCTAAGCTGGTGACTGTCAATTCTGGCTTGCCTGGTGTTGCTGTTTTCTGGGTATTTGATGAAACATAAGGGAACACTTACAATCAGCAGAATCTAGCAATGCCTGCAAAAAAATAAAAATCAGAGTGCACACAACCTAAGTGAAGACAGCTGGTGGCCTGCTTCATGGTCTTAATTTACAGGCAGAGAATCCCTTGGCTTCAGCACTGCAAGAGACAGGAGAACCCAAGCTGCGTTGCAGAAGTCCGTGAAAACACGCAATATCGAGAACAGAGCCTCTAGACTTCCTAGAGTCCTAGAAGGCAGTCCTGCCAAACACCACATACCAAAGGCTGAGGTGCCGTGTTACAAATTGCACTTGTGCGTCTTATTTTTGAGCCTCCAAGTCAAACGTTCTGGAGTTCGCAAGCCTTCTGGGATCACAAAAGACCTTTTAGTCAACTTCAGACAAGCCTGTATGACGTGCCTGCAGAAAAGACAATACCCCCTAGGCCATGCGGAAAGTTCAGCCAAGAATCCCATCTCCTGAGGCTAAGAGATTGGGAAAGGAATTTTAGGGGAAAGCCATTTTGCACATAGGACAAAGAGCTAACAACGTATCTGCTATATCCTACAAATATCCACCAAGGATACAGACCCAGATGTGAAAAAGCAGATTCTTATCAACATGGGGAAGAGCAGATTCAGGACGGGGGGGAAAAAAACCAAACCCAGTTAAAAAAAAAAAAAAAAGAATTGTTTGGTGGAGATCTACCTGCAACCCTAGCATGAGATTTCAGATCCCAGAAACACCAAGTATGGGGAGCCCCAGCCACGGACTCCTGAGCAGCCTCAGGCAGGCTGGGCTGGGGACAGGCTGTCACTGCGCAACACTGCAGGACAGATGGACCCCAATTTTTCAGTCTGAGCACAAATGATATAGAGGATCACTGAATAATAGGGAGGAGAAAAGCAACAGAGACCATGCCAGCAGCATAAGGGAAACCAGAAAGTATTTCAGTAGGAGGATCTAAATCACATGCGAGAAGTGCAGTCTGTAACCAAATGATGGAGGAACAGGAAAACCAGCCCAGGCCTCTGGTTTACCAAGAGGCTGGAGTGGCAAGGAAGTGCCACTGTGCTAACCAGCAGGAAAAAAGGCTTTTCAAAGCTAATTGTGGCCATTTCAGACTTTACCTAAAATGCATGACCCTTCCAGATCTGTACACGTTTCTCTCCTCTCACTCACAGGACTCCAGATTTCAGAGGTGGTTGGTGGGGTTTTTCTGTTTGGTTGTTGGTTGTATTTTTTTTTTTAAATCAGCCTCCTAACAGAAAGCTCACTCAGAACCTATGAAAAGCTGATGCCAGCCAACATTTATCTGAAAAAGCAAGATCAATTCAGGATCTGAGCCGCTTCTTAAAAAAAAATCTGGCTTCATAACAGGAGAGAAATTGGGTGGAAAGTAACATACAAGACATCAGCACCGATCTGTGATTTTCTGCGGCTCTATTCTGTGATTTTCTGCCGGGAGGGAAGGAGGGTGGGTGGAAGCGGGAACAAAAAAAATGGCATTTCAAGCTCCCAGAAACCCAAGAGGAATTGTCTGGAAGTTTAGAGGCACTTTCTTCAGAGACTAGAACATTAGCCCTGGAGTTGTACACATAATTTTAAAAAGCAGTATTCACTTTGTTCAATAGCACGTTCCCAAAGTTTACCAGGCAGGCAAGACCACTTGCCAGGCACAAGCTGTGGGCTGAATTTGGATCCCAAATGCCACACAACAGCACTTCCCTCACCTTTCCAAGGAGCAGTAACAGCACTGAAGGCAGTCATACCAAGCTCACTTCGCATATATCCCTTCCCTGCATTGCTCTTAGGAATGTAACTTATGTGCTGTCTGCCACCCAAGGTGTCAGAGTGCTGCACTAAGCAAAATAAGTTATTAAAAGAAAACTCAACCATCAGGTCCATGGATTAATGAACGGAGACCTCAGCAAGCTGCAATGTCTCCATTTCCAATTAGCGGGAGAACGACAAGCATTCCCCCACCACAGTCACCTCCGAGCAGCTAGGGAGGAACAGCGGGCATGAAAGGATGAGCCGAAACTGCAGCAGACACACGATATCCCCAAAGCAAGAGCAGCTAAGAGCAGGGCGGATGGGGGACAGCCCACATGCGAGTTTTACTCCAAGCGGAAGAACCTCTTTCAGGAGCTTCTGCAGTCCAGGTCTGGCTGTCAAGTCAAATACCATCTCAGGGTGGAGTTTCACACCAGGTGTCTGACTGCAATTAATTGCAATCATGCAGGTTAATACAAAAGCTAGGTTTCACAATGGCATTCAGCATCGATAGCTAATAACTCAGTTCTTGCCTCTCTGCCATGCTACTCCATCAGCCATGCTATCAACTGCTTGTAGGCTTGTGCCATGCATCAGGTCTTGTCCAACACAAAAACACTCAGTTTTGCTGTTTTATAATCAGCTCGTGTCTAAAAACAGCCATGCAAGAGGGGGAGACAGGCATACCATGTACCCCTTCATAGCATAAAACCACAGCCCAAATAATTTTCACCATCCCTTTTGCTCTGTGTAGAATAAAACCCAATACACATTACTAAACGGTGTGAACATCCTGAGACCACTACAGCCCACCGGGCAATGGTGATGCCATGAAAACAATTTCCCTCCCCAAAACAAAATGGGATTCATTTTGTCCAGTTCTGCAGCACAGGCTGCTCACAGGAGAGCTTGTAATGCCCTTCCACAGCACTCTTCCTTTTACCATCCATAATTACCACACGGACACAGACATTTAAAACAGTGTGTTGTGATGCAATTATGAATTACATTTACTGCTAATTAGCAGGTGGATCAGCAGCTGTAGGTGTGCTTTACTGATCTGTATTTTAAATAACCTCATTGTTCAGTGATCATTCACATTAGATAGTGCTCATACTCCCTCAGAAAAGGACCTTCCCTTCCATTCACAGCCCATTTCCAGCTCAAATTTCCATGAAATGGTGCAGAGAGGACATTTCTTGCCCAAGATGCCTTCACTGTGAATGGAGCCTCGACAAGGTGGATTCTTGTGCCTCCTCTTGCTCTGCTCTACAAGGTACAGGAAGGTCCCTAAGCCGCTTTGCAAGGCAAGGTAGAAGCCTCTCCTTATCTGAGTCATGCACTGGGAAACTGCTAAGGAACCACAGCCTAGTGCTCAGAGAAAGAAATGGGGCAAACAAAAGACGAACTGGACTTTAAGCGAAGGGTGAGAAGCATCAGGAAGCTGATGCCCTCGCACAACCCAGCCCTTGCTCAGCACCACGGCTGTGGTGCATGGCAAGTCTGTGTCCAAGAGACCAGCCTCACCTTCTTCACTGCTGTCCCAGGCTGGAAAACCCATTTAAAATTTATGAAAAAGGTTAAATGAGGTCATGCAGGTGAACCCAGGGGAGTCCTCATTAGAAGCTTTCCAATAAGCAGGTCCCTAATGCGCTCCCATGCCAAAGCACAACCTTGTTTAACCTTTCTGCAAGCACTACCTGAAGGACCCACTTCAGAAAAGCGACCCTGAAGCAGGGAGAGCCCCACAGAGCCCTCCCTGACACCAGCACGCCATGCCTAACACGCTGCCTCACAACACAGCCCCGGTTGAGAAAAACTCCAGAATAAAACATCTACTGCAGCTTCTGCACACTGCCCCACACAAGCGTGGGTGCTTCCCCTCGAGAAGATGTCCTGGAGCACTCAACCTGCCAGGCCTCGGACAGACCCCCAGGACCCAGCTGGTCTGGGGAGGGAGTTGTGCCCTGGCTGCTATCTCCCAGCTTCCCTACCAGAGCCTGCTGCCATTTCAGATCTTCTCTCTTAAACACTTAACATGCCCTGATCCTGTTCCATCAAAACAAGCAGGTGAATTTGAGCTGTTTAAACAGCAGATGTGTTAACCCAAAATGTTTAGACTGAAATAGTCTAGGGAAACATCACAAAATTGGCACAGCCTGGAGACACAAGAAGGCAGAAAGCTCCAGCAGTGCCAAGCAGCTAGGGATGCAATTCTCCATCAGTACGCCTGGCCAGCTGGTCTTTCAAACCCTCCCCCTGCAGACTGCTACACACATTTACACTCAAGTCTTGCCGTTAAAATGCAGGCGGAAAAAGCTCTTTTCCCGCTGCACCTAGTGTTAGGTGCAAACTGTTGTGCAAGAACATGGGTGGTGTTGAGCTACCGCTGTAATGTTTCTTTCCAGAAAAGAGAAACCATTTCAGTGGAAGAAGCTGGAGACTCGCAGTTGGTCTCCAAGCTCGTCACGCAGTCAGCAAGTGGCTGTGGTGCTGCATGTGTCATCTGCTCACAAAGCTTCTCTCAGGCTTGGGGCAGCCATTCCTATTAAAGATGGTAAAGCTTTCACTTCTACCACTACTCTCAATGGGTCAAACCAGCACAGCCAGGATCCATGGGGCCAATTAAAAATACTACACGTGTTCATACCATTGCCATGCACATGGGACAACAGCAAGCAGCTATCTAGCTGACCTTTAGGAAATACCAACATATAAATGTAATGGTTTAATGGTCACACCGTGGTTTAAGGGAGGAAAAGCCATTACGTGAGCAAATATAGTTAACCCCCATCTTCAGAGATCAAGCCCCAGAATACCCTTTCATACAGCAATGCACTACCAGCCTAGCAAAAGGCACAGTAGAGACTTCAGGTACCAACACGAATAAACAAAAGGCCTTTCTTTCATTATGGACCATCTCTCATAGGCAAGATACCTGCAACAGTACATGAGATAGCAGCACCTCTGATGAACATAAAAAAAAAATTAAACCCAAGCTGCATCTAGTGTAGGTCATTGCAGAATTAGTCCTGGTGAAGTTTTTAAACCATTTTAACTCAGGCCACACACCAAAAGCCAGCACAGCTATGGAGAAGACTATTTTGTTTTTAGCTGGCACATCATTACGTAAGCTAAAAATCACTTCAAGGTCCAAGTTACAGACCCTGACAAAACAAGACTGAAGGCTGTGAAGAAATCAAAGAATTGTATCCCAGATGCTGACAATTCATATTATATTGCTATATGCCTGGGAGGAAAACTACTGATTTCCAGTGTTCATGAAGAAAATGGTACAATCCTTTAATGATGAAGGGTCAGTGAGCCCCAGGACAGGACTGCAGACTGAAGCTGTTAGGAAGACTGAGAACATGCTGCTTTTCTCCCTGAAATGTCTCTGCAGACATCCAAGAGCTGGTGGAGCAGACTTTAGCTCCAAAAGAAGATGCATCTTGCCACTGCCTACACTACAACAGGCTCTTTACCCCAGTCCTTTTCAGAGATGTTAACATTTGTTAAATTCTATATTCATTAAGAGGCATCCTTGCGAAGGAAACAAGAAAGCATCAGTATTTTGCTTTGTAACAGGACTTGCACAGTGTGTAAATCATGAGCTTGAGCCAGATTCTTTCCATCTGCAAGCCACAGTTCACCCAGAACCTGATCCACCTCTTATCATAGTAGTTACTACAGGATTTCCACAAATCCCAGGAGTTTCTGTTCACAAGGAGCTCACCAGGCATTTCTGTCTCGAAGTCATAGCCTCAAGGCTCACAGACAGACAGAACTGCAGCAGTGAGACTACACTACAGCAAAAGACAGTGTAAACGCTTAGCTGAGAGCTAAAAAGCACTCAGACAAATTAGGCACTTCAATGCCACGCAGCAACTCTGAACGCTTTTGCTTAATCACCTCTATTTTCCTAAGTTACACATGCACCTGAAATTCTGCTATCAAAAGCCCAAAAGATGCATCAGGAACTCTTGCTGAGAATGTGACTGCTCATTACACACCTAACATCACCGTACCTTCAGGAGCATGTTTCGCAGTACAGCCTGGACCTAAGGCTACAGCGGGACCAACTGCCTCGCAACATCGAGCCTGTGTGGGATCCTCACTGGCTCACACTGTGGGACTGCAACAAACCCTCACATTGCCAAAACAGTGTTGATGCACAGGCTGGAGAATAATTCAGCTCCCTCGTCTCAGCTTTGTTGTGCCGGGCAGAGCAGTTAAGAATCCAAAAAGCTTTCAAGCAAACAGCTACAACTCAAAAAGCAAACAAAGACTCTTTTGAGGGAAATGCTGTTAAGGTTAAAGTATCAAAAAAGCACTTTAGGTAAATGTTTCTAGCTTCCTATAACAGCTTTAAAAACTTCATGTGCATTTCCTGAATGGTCCAGGTAAGACATGAATCCTGACCTTAAAGCAACAAGAGACTGTGGTCACAAACAGCCTCAAACAGTCCCAGCCCTCAGCTTCCCTGTCTGTTGCACATTTCTAATCACCATCATCTTCACAAGACTTCTATTTTCAACAGCATCCTGCCAAAGTTAATGCAAGAACCATCTCTTCAAGTTCACAATTTATTCAGTAGAAACTATGCAAGCTGTGCCATGAAAAAAGATTTCAGATAGCAAATGACTGTTTGCAGAAACACCAGGTCTGCTGGCCTCCAGTCTCCGGCAAAGGAGAAAGTCATTACACCAAGTGAGCCCACTCCCCTGAAAATCACCACCGTCTCTGGTGCTTGATGAGAGAAAGAGCCCAAGACTGAACAGGTTGCCTTCTAACAGCACATAAGTCCAAGGAGAAGATGCTGTTAATCTCCATCAACAGTACAAAAAAGACTTAAGTTTTATTTCTCCCTTCCACTCTCTCAATACCACTTATTTTTAGCAGCTCTTGAATAAGACTAGCTGGATTGAACTGGGGGTGGGGAAGAGAGAATCACTGGTTTAATCTGAGCCCTAAAAATACTTGGTAGGTTCAAAGTTGTAAAAGTGAAAAAGAATCAAAAAAAAAACCCCTGTATCTCAGGGAGCTCTCCATGGGCAAATGTCAAGTGTTTCTCTAAAAATCAGATAATTCTACTTTACAGACGAGAGTAAGCAACTCAGCTCGGACAGCTGACAGTTAGTCAGTATGAGATAAAAGGGAATGGCACAATGCATAAAGTCTCCTCTTCTAGTCAGTGCATGGCAGTCCCAGCACTGGGAACAGCACCTAAGACAGAGACCTGGAAATAACACAGACCTACACACAGTGTTCTGGAAGTTAAAGCAAGGTTGTGTCTGCTACAGCCTGCCAGTTACTCAGACACCTCGCAGAGTAGAGAGCAAAAACAAGCAGGAAGATGACTGCCAAGCCCCTTCTCCCCCCAAAACTACTACAGTTGCCCCAAAAAGCTGGGTGTCATCACACACAAGGAGGCAATTCTGGACAGCTTTGATCCGAGCAGACTATCGAGGCTGGCTCCTACCCCACTCAGGCAAATTTTACCGCTGTCCAAGCGCTTTGCAAAGCTCGCGTCCCTGAACCTGGCCATGTAAGACAGAGGCTATCCCTAAAAACTGCAGCTCGGAGCCTGTCCGAAGATCAGCAGAACATGTTGCACAGCGATTGCATGTGACATTAGTAAGAGAAAGGAAGGAAATGGAGTTATTTCTCTGGTTTCTCTTCCCAGCTCCCGAGCTGGGCGCAGGTTACACAAGCCCCACATTCCACTCCTCCCGACTCCTCCGTTTCACCTGCAATCCTGCCCTGCCGCAGCCCCAAAGTTTCCTCCGTCTCCCTTGCCCTCCATTACTCACCAAAAGCAGCTGGATTTACCGGTCTCGAGAAGTGTGGCTGCCCCATTAGATTCTTTTCTAAGCAGCTCTCCAGGAGGAGGCGGGAGGGGGAAAGAGGAAAAAAAGTCTACCCTGAGAGAGCACTTTATTCCTTTAAAATGATAAATCCACGCTTCAGATTGGGAAAGAGTCTGGCGAGGCGGCTGCCAACTCTCAGGCAATGGCACGGCTGTCTGATGGTCCAGCGCAGGTCCTGTTCTCCCCGTACCCCATGGCTGGGCACTTGATTCTCATAAATAGGCGTCCGTGCCAGCTCCCTTCACGCAGGAATGCCTGTCATTCCAGAGCCGAGCTGGCTAGGGCCAAAGCTCAGGAAGGGGAGGAGACAGCCAGCCACGCTCCAGCCACTTAGCTGCATAATCCAAATCATCAACACCCCTCGCTCCTTCCTCGCATCAAGTTTAGCAAGAAGAGAGAAAAGCTGGGAGGGAGGAGAGAGGGAGACCAGGGTGTTTTGCTCAAGGAAAAGCTTGGAGAAACCACGCACACCAATACACAGAGGGGTTTCACCTCCCAAACGGGATCAAAGAGGTAATAGCATACCTGAGCCTGCAAAATACAAACCAAGGCAGTGATGAATGACAAAGCGTGGTACTCTAACTGTTGTAGGAGCTGCACTATCCTGAGAGTAAAGGGAATTTCAAAAAAGAGTGCCTGAGCTGATATGCATCTAGCCAGACATATAATACAAATACAATTTCATAGCAATTCCTCTCTCCACTAAAGTTACCAGGAAGCAGGTAGGAGCATGGAGCATGTCTTCTTGTTTAATTTAAATTTAACAAAGGAAAAATTAAATTTAACAAGGAAGGTAAGAGCTTATTTTTTATTTCGTGTGTCACATCTTCGTGGTTAAGGTAACAAATATCCCCCTCAACATTTGCATCCCAATAAGAAAGATCTCCAGAGTTTAAATATGTCCACTTGGATTCTTTAATTTTTCATCAAAATTTGTGTCAGGATTTCAGTGAACCTACAGATCATTTCCACCCCCTGTACACCACACAGGAGTGGGAAAACCTTTAAACATCTTAATTCAGGGGAAAAGGAAAAATGATTTTCAAAAACATACAGGAATTTGCTGTAGCATCACACCAGTGACTAATCAGGAACTTGAATCCATCTGACACATCCAGGTTTGTTCTCTCCACTGGCTGTAGGAAAAAGCAGTTTTAAACACACCAAGATTTGCTACAGCCCTCAAGGTGCCTGTCATTGTCAGGCCAGCAGCCACAGTACTGCAGTATCGCTGAATATTACTCAGGCAGCCAGGAAGAGTTCAGGACAAGCTCACTACTGCAGCAGTCCCAATAGTGAAAATCTTCTATTCTGGGAAACAACAAAATCCAAGATGGTCAATTTGGGCTGGTGCAGCTGGGACTGATCAATGCTGCACATTAGTCAGAACAGACACCCAAAGCGAACACCCGCTTCATGGCAGCAGAGATCACTGTTCACAACCGCATGTCACAGTGAGAGACAGTTTTATAGCCAACACACCCCAGAAAAGGAAAAGGGGGTAGTTTTGAAATCTAATAAAACTCCACCTAAGCCACAAACACACCTGGAAGATGTCCATGCTCTTGGTTCCTCCACTAACATACTAGACATGCCATCGGATAACTTGCAAATCCATTCCTCTCTTCCGAAGCACAGCTGTAACAACACGGGAGGAAGCAGGACACCTCTGCACCTTCTCCACCTGCACCAGCATCTTGCTCATCCTTAACCCCGGCCTGCTGAGCAGATGACCACCATCCCCATGGACAGCAAGAGCACAGTGGCAGGAGCAGGTGGAGGAGCAAGGGATCAACAGACACATGGAGGCGGAGGAGCAAATAGCACTCTCCTCCCTCACGCAGAACATATGGACATTCCTGAAAGCATTGCTCTTCTCAGCCTCCCACCACCAGACATCTCTGTGCTTGGAAGAGGAGCCTGCATTTCTGTCTGGTCTGCCACAGCAGTCAGTCTTCTAAGTACTTTTGATTTTCATTGTGGGCAATTAACATACTGATTCACAGGCATGCTCCACCTCATTTAAGACTCTTTGCTTTGAAACAAAGAAAAAGCCATTTTAAAGCCATTTAAATATGCTGCCATCTGGCAGGGACCCACAAAGTTCAGAGATAGGGGCTCGAAGACTTCTCCAAGTCTGTAAATCAGCTGTCCAGCTTGGAAAGAGGTCTGGAAATAAAAAAATCTCCCTGCATCTGGGAACACTACAGAACGCTAAACACTGCATCTAGACTTGCCTGACTTACAAGGAGATTAAAGCCATTGCATTTTATATTGCATTTGCTGTGAATTAAGAGTGCACAAAGCTCTGCTGCAGAACAGATGACACGTGGTAGGTTGTTAAAGCACAAGCAGCACCATCATATGCCTGACCCCTTATTTCTACATTACTAAAACATGAAACATTAGCTTAAATTTCACTGAAAGAGATTTAAACTAATGTATTTAAATTCACAGCGGCTGCAGTCTAAGAGCACACACAACAGTTACTCAGGCTCTGGTGCCACACAGTAACTCACCAGGCTGTGAAAAGACAATCATGCAATAAAGCCCTTTCACATTTCTGTATTGTTGATCAGGTCTTATGAACCATCACAAAGAGAATAACAAGACTATTTGGCAAAGGCATTTGTAATAAAGCTTGTACCAGAAGCATTAATATTTGCCTCCGAAACGCAGGGCTGTGGTGCTCAAGGAGCAAAGAGATACAAATCTGCATTTCAAACTGCAACTGGATTTGGACTTCAAACGTCCTTGACAAGTATCACCTGCAACGCTCCCTTCTTTGGGGCAGAAAGAACAAAAACCCCACCAGAAGAGGGATGACAAAACACAGGGGACAGCAGAAATCCAAACCAAAAGTAACACCAACATCATTATTTTCAAGGTGGACCCCTGGCCAGAAAAACCTGCCAGCCCATCCTTCACTTCCAGCTCTGGAAAGAAAGGTGCAAATTCTGCACCAGCAGACACAATGCAAAAAAACATTCCTGTCTCAACTCCAAACCAAGGACAGAGCATAAGAGCAGCCATACTTACTGTGCTCTTAAGTAATCCTTTGCATCTGTAGCACTTTGTTTCACAGCTGGGGAAAAATACAGGACAAAGCAACCTGCCCAAGTTCCCTGCCAGGAGCACATGAAGAGCACAGAGCACCGATGCTTGGGATTTAGCACCCCATCTAGTAAGGTTGCTTCAGCTCTACCAACAGCAGTAAGGAGACAAAACGTCAGCCTGCATCCAACTGCACATCTAGGATAAAGGAAAATCCACATTTCAAGCAAGAACAAGTAACAAATGTTCAAAATTCCCATAACAATGCAGAAGGGCCATCTGCCACAGCAACAACCAGAAGAAACCAGAGTAAAGCCTTTCCTCCTTAGGGACAGGTGACCTGTATGAGAAGGAAGAGCTCAGAATAGCCAAGAGCTTTCTACAGGAAAGCAAAAAGGGCTACGGCTGATAGTCCCTTCAATATTTTCTTCTAAAAATGTAGTAACCAAGAAATCCCAGTTACATGAAAATTTTACAGGATTTCAGGAGAATCAGGTGGCTAAAACAAACCAACAAGACAACTGGTTACAGGCAGTAAACGCCCACGAAGTGGGGTACACCGCTTTCCTCTGAAGTTTCATTTCCTCTCTATCCAGACCAGCGTCCCATTAAAAACCCGGCATTCAAATGTTAATAGCCTGTTTATATACATTGTAAAAGGAACTCTTCTGGATTGTTTCACTTTAAAATCTAATGAAACCCATAATGAGCACAAATATTAGCTCCTCTAATAAAGACACTGTTGTTCACATTTCAGTTCACACCAACGTGAAACACCACATTCATCTGCAGTGACTCAGACATTTGTGTTCCATGATTCAGCCACAGGAACATTAAAAAGGACTCTTGCATGATCCCATCCATGCAGACGGAGCTGTCTATTTAAAACCGGTGATACTGGGCGTTTTCCTTTAGAACTCATCAGCAAGGAGTCAACAGCAGCTACAGGATGGTTAAGGCTCTTTCCTTGCTGGAGATGCACCCACCTGAAATACTAACACAGGCTCCTGGTACCATCTTACCAGGAGGGTTGGCAGGGAGAAGAAGTGGCAGCACCATGACTCTGGATGCATTTCACCACAATCTGTTTGCTGGCAATCCTCAGCAGCTTTGGCAGAACAAGAATATGAAAAAAATATATTATATATACACGTAACAGCTCTGGCTACCTACAAAGATGACCATTTCTGGGCTGCGCTCTGAAAAAGAGCATGTGGAAGAGTTATTAACAGCGACAGCAGGCCAAGGGGAAGCAAGCGGGTAGGAAGCCGGGTAGTCAATCTGAAAGGTCACAAGCCAACACAACATGACGCTCTTCCTTTCTCCTCACATGGTATTAAAAGTCAGCCCATTACCCGGTGTGGAAATGGAAAATGGTTTATTTATAAGCCAGCTGGCACTGCATTGTTTAGGTTCTGATTACTTTGATGAAAGGGCGCTGGTTCGGATGAGACAGAAAAGTGAGGTAACGGCTCCTAAACCACATGATTTCCTCCATGCTTCCTGTGACATTTCCAAGAGGGAAACTCCTATTTCCCAGAGCATTCCAGTCCCCTTGTCCCCACCAATTAGTCAGCACAGCGACAGCAGCAGCTCAATCTCAGAAAGCAAGGGGCAGCGGATCTAGCACACCAGGGACTGTCTTGATGCCACCACATATGTGCTGGTGGTGGGGAAGGTGAGCAACCCATGTCCTACAGCAGCCCAGACGTTGACCGGGATGGAGCACAGCTAGAGGAAGAACACCACTCCGGGCTCAGCAGCAGCCTCTGCCAATGAGCTGACTGACAGCACGTTCAGCCTCACATATAGGAAGGGAAAATAAAGCTGAGGACATGCTGCTGGAAAGCCTCGTGATCGCAGCAGGTGGCTGGAACACAAGGAATCGCTTAATTGTCTCAAGGACCAGGCTAAAGAAAATTGCATAGTAGGTCTTGGGGCCAAGAGGAGCTTAAGGCCAAAATATCCCCCAGACTTGTTTTCCAGCGGAGGAAGTGCAAGTTTCAATGAGAGCACATTTTAGCCAGTACTGAAAACATATCATCTTCAATGCCTCCTCACCATTCACTGTAATTACAACATATGCTAAATATTTTCTTGTTTACTAGTGAGGGAATGCTAAGGAATGCAATCCTGACAAAATTAAAGATTCAGTCACATCTTGGCTAACTTGATCACCGCGGTGATTCATGGCTATGCCATCTTGAGGCAAGGGAACCTCCGAAGCTGACAAACTACTTTTTGGAGCACCTTGAAGCAGTGTTAAAGGAAACACTGGTCAGAAGCCAAAGGAAGCACAGATATAGGACACATTCCAGCAAAGCATCAGGCATCAGCAAAGCATCAGCATATTCCCAACAGCGAAGCACTCGGAGGCAGGATACCCATCTGCCACTTCCAGCTATATTATTAGGAAGACATTAAGCAAAAACATGGAGAAGAAAATTACATTAATTATTCCATTGTTTAGGGAAGAAACAGGCATGGCATTTAGCTTAACACTTATTTAACCCTCTCCCTCAGCAAAAACTAAGATGCTCAGAGAAGAACCTATAAACTAACATCACCTAAGGCTTGCCGTGGCAAAACACTGGAGATAAAGAACGACAAAACTAACAGAGCTTCAGCACAAATTAAAAATATATCCCCCTCCTTTCAAACCACTACCCGGCACGTGCTTTTAGGACTGGCACAGCACAAGCGTACAGTGCTCTTCCTAAGCGAGCGGCTGCAGTACAGACATGCTAGACAGTCACATCCTCTGTCTGTGTTAACTACCTTACTGGACAAACCTAAGACTTTACAGCTTTATACAGATATTATTCAAAATAACTGAGTCCTTTGGCAAGGAGCTACGTCCATCTATGCCACCTATAAAACTGATGGGACAAGCTCTGTTAAGCACTACACTGGAGATGGCAAGTTAACAGCAAGAACTGCAGTAAATATTAAACTCTAAAATAAGATTAAATTGCAATTAACCCTCAGAGGTAGCACTGTATTTAACTCTAGAAGCTAGTCTGCAATGTATAGGTCAGGGTCCACAGGCTAGTATCCCTGCTGATTCATTAAAAGACTCATGATCCCAAATTTCTTGTCCTACCTCTAATCCTTCAAGATGACAAACTATGTCTCGAGCTGAAAGCCTCTCTGCCCTCATGCTAGCTGAAAAGAAAGGTAGCAAGATTTCTCTGTAAAAGTCTCGCTTCCTCTTTTTAACATTTCACAAAAATCTCAGCAAGCGCACTCACTCTCCATATCCAAAGATGAAACTGCATCGAAACATTTTAGTGTTTCCTCTGCCACCCCGAAGGGCTCACTGCAGGCACACCACACCAATAAGCCACATTATCCTTCAACACCTAGAGCTCTTCGGTCTGAAGTTACATTTTTTCCAAATTACTGCACAAAGCCAGCCAGTGCCAGGGCTTCCTACGATCCTTCACTCGTTTGGCTCTGCCCGGGGAGACTTACAAAAGCGCCTTGGTTTAGCTTTTGGGGAACACCCAACTTCCCCACCGCACCTGCTCTGCTTTAATTATTGACTAGGCTAGAAACTCCTTATTAAAATGCAAGACAAGTTGGGCACACAATCTCAGCTTCTGATCATCTCAAGCAGATACATTTGGAAGAGAAACCCAAATTCCCTGCTGCAGTTCAGAAATTAAAAGGAACAGCAGACAGATTTGGCTTAGAGCACTTAGATTTGGCAAGAAAAATACTTTTTGCACCCATGCAACTGAAAACTCAGAAAATTTGAAATTTTTAACCACAACTTCAGATTCACACACAAACATCAGGTTTAAAAGCTGCCCTTCAAGCGTTCTGTGTTTTACAAGCCATTTCCACCAGAGTGAATCTAACAGGTAATTACAGGTTTGACCTCCATCTATTGCACAAATATGCCTTTTGAAACAATGTGGATAAATATTTGCCCAATATGAGAAGACAGCTCCAAGAGGAACCATTCCAGTTTATCAACTTTGTGATTCATGTTGATACAAGCTTTATTCTCTGTTTAAGGAACAAGATAATGCTTAGGAAGTTCATCTAGCCAAATATGTTTCATAGACCTACCGTGGACCACCCTAAACAGTGGCACATCCAGACCATGGGTCACACCCAGCCAAGAGCCATCAGCAAGACAGTGAGTGAACCTCAACCCTCCAAATATTTACTATTGCTCAACCACCAAGGTGTCTCCAAGCAGCAGCGAGGCTTCAGATCGAAACACGCTGAGTAAAAGATTGCTGCTAGCATGATTAAAGCAGTGCTTGGTTTTGTGTTGTGAATCATCCCCTTCCTTACCCCTTTCGAACTGGCTCACTGGGGAGAGAATTGTGGGGGCCCAAAGGAACTGAAAGCAAAACATGAGCTCCCTGTCTAACCCCTTTAGGCTTCTCTTGAAATCTCAGTCCCTGCCCTGCCACTCCTGTGTTTTCTGCCAGCATAAAGAGCTCTTGTGAAAACACGACGGTGACAGACACCAGTGCTAAGCGCCATGCCAGAATATGGCACAGAAAGCAGACGTGACAATTGCAAACAGGTAGCTTATGTCCCAAAACATAAACAGATAGGGTCCCCAAAACCAAACCCTGTTTATGCATCACATTACTCACACAAGCTGCAGGGACAATGCCATGGCAATTGTTTACAGTGTCAAGGCCATTTCATATAATTAAAGGAAATGTCAAGAGATGAGATAACACCAACAGTTCAAGAGGTACAGCTAATCATACCCTTGTAAGAAGCTTTTTCTCCCACAGTTGTTCCCCGTCTCGTAGATGTGACCCTTCAGACATTCCCAGAATCCTCATTTCACATAATTTCACCTAATTCTCTTGCTCCTGCATTTGTAGAGCACCAGCAGTGACCTTGTTTAGGAGCAAGTAGCATCACACTACATAGAATTCTATTCTATACCAAAACAGAGGCCGAAAACCCTTTCCGAGACTATTAAATAATGCTCCTGTCTACTCACACTTCGCACAGTTGAACTCAGGGCTGCAGACAGCCTCTGAGTGTTGCTGCAGGCACCGTTGCCGAGAACAAATATGGTTAAGTTGAAACAGGACTGTTTCTGCCAGTAAGAGGTTTGACTGTAGCCCAGCATGACCACTGCAGTCCATCAGGACTGGCTTTGAAGCAGCCAGCTGAAATGCCAACAGCAGCCATGAGCTCTGCAAGGGCGAGCTACTCAAATATTTACTTACCTTCTCAGACAAATTTTGCAGCACAAGAGTTATAGCACGCTACTATTTCAAGTATGTAGGCTAACAAGCTTACAGCCAACCCAGGAAGGCTTATGTGAGCCGTAGTCCTATCTTCACTTGCAATGCCGATAACCCCCAAGTCAGTGGGCTAGACAGAGCAGCATGATTCGCCTTGCTCCTGCCCATGGCAGCCTTTGTAAGCCTCACACCTATGTTAAACACCTTGAGATAGGGGCTCCGATCAAAGAATCACGTGGCAGAGATTAGGCAGCCACAGAGCTCCATGCTACACCCCGTGGCTCCATGAGGTTGCAACGCACTTCCCAATGTTCAAAGAGGTCAACGCTGCTGATTAGGCAGAAAGACCTTACAGGCAAATATCAGTACAAACTCCCCACCATGGCATCCACCAAGAGTTCCCACCCCAAGATCCATAGCACACAAGACCGAGCAGCACCAAAATTCAGGTTCAGGGGTTTTCAGCTTGCAGGAAGAATGAGCAAGAACTACCTTTAAGGGGTCCAAAGAGAAGCCACTGGGAAAAGCAGGCACGTTTGGATTAACTTCACAGGGGCCTGTGCCTCCTGTCAGATGCTGTTCAAAGGCGCACAAATGAAAAGCTGAAAACCATGGCTCCAGTAAGCATATTCTTCAAGCAGTAGTTACAGCAAGGATACATAAGAGCGAGCATTTGAATTGGTGCACAAAATTTAGGGTGTGTAAACATCAACATTAAACCATTTCTCCAGGCACTTCAGGTTTGAAATAGGGAGTTTGTTCTTGTGCTGGATTCCCATCTAAACAAGCTTGCGGAAGGCGCTAGCTCCCTTGCTGTGAGAATGCCATCCCAGGGCTTTCCCCAAGGTCCCTGAAATTACAGGCTACAACACCACCACCTAAATCCATTAGCTTATCAACAGCAGGGCTAGCTGGCACCTGGGCACTTAAACTGAAACCCCAGCTGGTCCGAAATCCTAGGTGGCCCCTTGGCTACGCCAGCCCACATCCTCTCCCTGCCTTCTTTGAGGCTGCCCGGACACATGAGCCATTAGCAACGCTGAAGCCCATTTCTGCTGTAAGGGAGCTCCTTGGAGCTTCTAAAGCAATTCTCACCTTCGTCGACAGTAAAAAAGAATAAGACTTCACCAAAAAAAATCTGCAGTTCTTACCAAGATTCAGATCGGCCTTTAAAAAATATCAAAGCTTGGAAACTAAAAGCTGACTGACCCTTTAATGGAACTTTCCAATAGTTATGGAAATTTCTGGTTTGGCACAAAAACATCTGCTCATTTAGTGGGTGTTGTAGAAATCACTTTAGTGATGCTGAAAGAAAGAGGCCTGTTTCATTGTTAATTGAGCCTCTGGCTAGAGAGTAGAGAAAAAAAAATATTTTCCCTGACTTTGAAACTCAAATTCTAATTCTCACCAGGGTGTAGGTCTTTACCTCTCGCACGATGCCCAGTAGCCTGATTTTTGTCCACAACTGCAGAACTGTAAGTCACTACATTTTGCCCCGCTGCAACCAAGCACAGAACTTGACCTGGCAGCGACAATGCCGTTGTTCCAGCTCATGACAAACCCCACATACAAGTCAGGCTGCTAAAACTTGGAGATCTGCGGGCCCAACGGGAAAGCAATCACATCTATAATGAACATCAGCAACTGACTGAATATGCATTAGGGCTTTTCTCTCTCCTCTCTACACAATCATTTTGGTTCTTGTGTTTTCCTGACATTGGTTACGTTGCAATTTTTCAGACTGCTTAAAAATAAACTCAAGACAATCCTTTTAAAAACCCCACCAGTTACTTTTGTTTAGAACAATTGCTACAGGCTATCACGAATGCAAAATTACGCTTTCAAACCAGAACTGATTATACTCTGCAAATATGATGGCGCGGGAATGGTCTCCGGCACAGGAACTCACTCAACTGCAGATTCTTGATGCCAGGAAGGCATGACGAAGGGAAGTTTCCTTTTATACTTGTCCTTGTTCTTCAGTTCTTTTCCTAAACATTTATTTAGGGATGGGCTCAAGGGATCTTTGCTGTGGAGGAGTGAATGGCTTCATAAGGCAACAGGGTGCTCACTATCAAACTCATTTTTCGAAAAAACCCCAGCACCACTGGAAAACAGTACCCCAGACACCACCTCCCAAAATTAACTAAGAAGACCGATCAATGTTTTATCCTGAACAGGAAAATAAGAAAAAGCCCCGAGATAGGGAGTGTCAAGGGTGCCAGACCGACAAGTATAATCCCATTATGGAGCCATCCAGAGAAAGCGGTTTGCTCAATACTTGCGAGATAACAGGATTAACTTCGTGTTCAACATCATTTCAGCCTCATAATTGCAGAATCACTCCTAAGGCCCTAATGTCATTGATTCAACAGGGGATTCCCATCAACCCCCCCACCAGCCCCAGCTTTGAACACCCATTCGTTAGCATCAGCATCTTAAGTTAATTACTTTGAGAGATTTTTCCTTTCCTCCCCAAAGCAAAATGTAACTTAACCCCTGCAACGCACACTGCTTGAGCAGAACAAACTTCTGCCTTCCCTCCAGGAAGGGACAATGTTTACTTTCCTGATCACCACTAACATCTCCAAGATTTAACGTTAAGATCAAAGGGTTGGGGGGATTGGGGGGGAATGGGGGGGAGTTTTTCAACATTTCAGTTGAATTTCAATGAAAATCATTGCAGAGGCTGTTATAGTCCTCTCTGATCAAGGGTCAGCCTTGGACATCTGCCTCGCTCTACCTTCTACCGAGATGGGGAGAGGGTGTTGATCTACCCTTGGAGAAAAGAGCTACCAGCAGATCTGTCCAGCAAGGATCACCACTGAGTCTTTGGGACTGTTTCCTTGCCAAGCAATGACTCACTGTTCGCCTAGCCTTGGAAATGAGTCCCCTACTGCAGCCGTGCTGGGGAAGTAAAGGGAAAACATACAAAGCAAACAGCACACAGAGCCGTTTCCTAGCCCGTGGGAGAGAGCTGGGGAGAACCACAGGAACTGGGCTGTGTTTTTCTACGGGATTCTTATATGGAGCACGGAAAGTTATTAAATTCCACCTTTTCGAGCACAGGGGGAGGCTTTTGTTTGGACGCACTACAGCAATTAGGCTACCTTTATTATTTTGCCCCTAACCTGATGCAATTGCAGTCACCCCCCACTTCACGGCGTCCCGCTGGCTCACCGCCTGTGAAAGTCGACATCCATGGTCAGTGCTTGGCTGCACCTTCATGGTTCAGCATGTGTCCCCCCAAAAAAGAAGAGGGGGAACCCCAGGCCCTGCCCTTGCGGGGGGGGTGCCCTGCAGAAACGCAGCTTTAACAGGAAAGTGCCCTGGCAGGGGTTGTGGCCTCTCGGGGGTGAAGCCATGGCAGGCAGTGCTCCGCTGCGGGAGGGGGGTCCCCACCACGCCCTCACTCCGCCCCCGCTGGTCCCCCTGNGCCCCCTGCCCCCCCCCCCCCCATCCCCTGGGGGATTTGCGGGGCTCAGGGCCGGTGTCGGGGATCCCACGGCCCGGGACAAAACCACGTCCTGCCACAGCACCGGGCCACCGCAGGAGGAAAGCGATGGGGGCGTGTTGCAGCGCTGGATGGAGGGGTGCAGGCGGCCACTGGGGTCACGCTCAGTCCCATCCATGCCCGCAACAGGCAGGGAGAGGAATTTGCCTGCCTTGCAGCAACCATTCATGTTCATCCCTTGAGAGAAGACTCACAGGCGAGGTGCTGTCTCAGACACAGATCTCTGCACCGATTCTGGCCTCTTTATGTGAGTTTAGCACAATTTGCTTCTATTTCCATCTCTGGATTTCTCCAGCAACCACTCGGCGACCTCCCAGGGTAGCAGCAGTGACACCCCATACACCTGAGATGAAAGCAGGTTTTCAGGCTGAAATGCAAGATACTGACAAAAGCACTGAGGCGCTGCAAGGAAGTCGTACAGCTGAGTTACACCAGTGTACAAAGCTTAATCTTACACAGCCTTAAGACAAGCTCTAATAGGCACCAGGATCCATTGCAGATCCTGAATCTGCAAAGCTCAGCTCAGAAACAGAACAGCCTGAGTACCAACAGGCTACACAAATCTACATGGAATTTACTAACTCCTATAAATATTATTTTTAATGTACAAGGGAATACCAGCTGGGTTATGATAAATTTGTAAGTCCTTCAGAAATCTTAAAATCCATGCTTCACAAAGGAAGACAAAACCAGGCTGGGTCAAAGACCAATATTCTTCCTAACCAAGCCGTGGTTATCACTCATCCCATCACAGCTGGATTGGTCCAACCTGTAAAAAAGCCATGCCAGACCTCTGGTTTCTTGTTGCACTCAAGTGTTTTAGGAGACAAAAGACACCTTCAGAAATCAGAGCCAGGCTCTTTTTCAAGACAAATGAGAAAGAAACAGATAGAGCGGTGACGTCAGCAGTGACAGCATGCAACTGTTAGCAACCAGACTGCAGATCAGCACCAGCCCTGCAGCCCAGCGGGCCCGAGAGGCAGCTTTGTTCAGTCAGTGGCTCAGCTAACACTATTTACAACTCACAAGGGCAGCAACATTAATGAGAACATTCAGTATTTTGTTTTTAAAAAGCCAGGTTTGCCATTCAGCCTGGACACATTGCTGCTGTATGAACTAAGAAAAACAGTAACAACAAAAATCACTTCATTTATACTAAACCCACTTACCTCTGGTTCCAGGCAGGCTCCTCTTCTACCCCCAACTCCAATAAAATCAGCTAATAAAATCCCTTGACAGAATTTACAGGCAGCAATGTTCCAGAGAGCAAGGTGAATTTAAGGTCCAACAAGTTGAAAATGAAAACTAGAAACTCTCGAAATCTGACCCTCCTCCTCCATGCCCTACTTACTGAACCACAGTAACGCCACACTCACTATTTTACAGTAAGTCAGCCTGAATTATCTGGAGGATTGATTACATGTCCTACAAGGTCTTACCTTTTAATACAAGGAACAAGATCGTTCAATTCAATCACGAAGCACTTCAGCGAATACAACATTTCTCACTCAACATCAGCCTTTGCTACTATCTTGCTCCAGCCAGCCTGGAGGCCAAAGCATCTCATTCCCAGCACATCCACAGCTTAGCCTTTAAACCACAAAACCAGCAAAATTAACCTCCGCTTTCCCCCAGGCAGAGCTATCTGTAGAAACTGCACGGCCGTTTACTGTAACAGCTTTAAAAGTCACTTGAAATGGGGTGCCACAGAATTACAAGGTCTCTGGCAGGTCAGCAAATAATCTCTGTAAAACACTTGGCTTGTAGATTAGGAGGGAAAGGCAGCAAGAGTTCAGACACCTACTCAAATCATAAGGGGCTTGTTCGCAGGGGAATTATTGGGTATTTATTTTCTTAAATGCCACACCAACTAGTAGATGGATAGCTGACCTGAATCACTTGCAAATACAGCAGGCAGAACAGAAGCACCAGTATCCCATTAACTGCCCCAAGCACCCTGACAGCACTCAGCACGTTAATTACACTAAGAACTAGAACGTCCATCGCAAATTTAAGAACAAAAGGCTGTCAGGATAATGTCCTGAAGTATTTTGCTAACTTCTCAAGTGCACTCGACTTATGTACAATAATGCTTTCACGTAGGTAAGCAAGTGTTCTATACTGCACCTTGTTTAAAAGTCAAACGGTCCCCACTGCGAGCAGTTCAGCCCTCTGGTGAATCTGACTAAGGAACAGTAGGATTTTGCCTTTCTGCTTGCTTGCAAATTAGCATACATCAACTGTAATTAAGTGTTTAATCTCAGGCACTTTGACCACTTTGGCTCTCTTCTATTGTATTGCACAAAGCAGTTATATTGCTGTATACATAATATACAGCATCTCATACGGGAATCGCAGCTTCTGTGTCCTCCTGCAAGAAAAACCTGTTCCTTTGTTCTGGAACAGACATTATAAAGAGATTTCCACTGGCTAGTTAGCACTAACTGTTCTTCTTCGGCAGACTTCAGAGCTGCATGACAGTGAAGCACTCGCAACACTGCAATGCTCTATGATTGACTCTGCAGTTCAAAACCAGCAAACAACAAATGCCATCTCCAGCAGCCTAGTTTAAACTAAGAACCACATCAGCAAAACACTGTCCTTCAACATAAAAGTACAGATTTGACAAGTTTTCCTTAAATGCTGCTGAATGGTTAGTTAAATGCCTGTCCTGGCAGCAGCCTCGAAGCAGCTGATTTCCAGTTGAGACTTAAGTCACCAAAAGGGGATTCCCACCCAGCCAGTCCCGAGCAGCAAGTTGAAGAACCCCTGAATCGGAGGCTGGCCTTTCATCCAAGTTCTTCAGCAAATGCAAAGAACAAAACAAAGTGTCCTCCACCTCACCCTGTCCCTTCCTGCCCCTATTTGGACCCTTTCCTTTTTGAAGTGTGTTACCGCAAGTACCACAATGACTGTCCTAGAGATCTAAAGCCTTGTTAGGTTTCTGAGGAAGAGAAGACATTGAGAGCAGCACATATTTCCTCCTCAATCCTGACACCCTGTGGCAGTCTCCATCAGATCAGAGGGAGGTGCAGGTGGAAACCTTCTTCCCACGCAGGCAGCTCCATCCGGCAGCTGTGGTCCTTGCAAAGTCCTTGTCTCTGCCACCAGTCTCCAATCCACTCCAGAGGTACAAGATGGGAACTCATGATCTCTCTCCTTAGGTTCAAACTAACAACCTACAAGCAAAACATTTTACATCCTAGCAGCCACTCCCTCACTGCTTTCAGTTTTAGCAGCTTTCACTGCTGCTAAACATAGAAGGTTTCATAAACAAAGGAATAGTGAGAAGAAAGTCACCTGGCAGACACCTTTGAAGCAGAAAACTGGTTTTCCTGAGCAGGTTTTATTTTCTCATAACAGACTTGGCACATCCGTAGTCTTCTGCTCTCTTCTACTTGTACATGGTGCCTACCCGGAGGAGATGCTAGGCTTGGTGAGCCTTGGTAAAGAGCAGCAGCGAGGGGTCCTGGCAGAGTGCAAGAGGGATCCCGCACACGTTCCACGGATGAGCAAGCAGCCATATAAAAAAAAGTGTTATTTTTCAGATCCCAAGGCAGCAGGCTGATGGAAGCCAGTGATTAAAGCGTCTTTGGGACAGGTCATGGTCATTGCACCTTCACCATTGCGTCCATCTCCAATAGTCTTTTAAAAGGCAGCAATGCCAGAACCTGCTTGGACAATCTAGCCCTGGAACAGTTTGATACGTCTTTCTGATCTCAAACTTCCTTTCAGACAGCAGGGCTGCTAGGAAGTTGGCAGCAGTGGATGTATACTAAAAGGTATTGCTTCTACAGACATGCTTTGAACCAGAAGTGATCTAAAAACCCTGTTACCTACGCACATGCGATGATCATACACTCATTTCCATAACGGTTTTGAACCTCTGAGCCTCTGAAGGTATTGCTCTCCTTTTTAGGGATAAAAATGGGAATTAGGTAGCCAGCCATGCATCCTGCCAGGAACAAGTAGCAGAGCTGGTGGCATAAGAAGCAAGTACTCACATTTCTAGCCATTTCCTCTACTGACCCTATATTTGGAGTTTAAGTCGCCAAAAGCAGCACACACTGGTTTCCTTATGAGGCATGTAGCCCAGAAGTCAGCATAGATGCTAAAACAAATTACTTCTTTGCACAAACGTTAAGGATTTGAACAGTATTTCCTATTTTTAGTAGGAAAAGAAGTGGAAAAAAGTAGCACCGCAGGAGATAAAGAGGATGAAAGTCAAAGGGGATGAAAGTCAGCCTTGAATAAAGAAATAACTGCAGAAGATTCTTAAAGCATCCATAAACTTAGTATTTCAAGTGCTAGTCTAAAAAAGCAGCTTTCGGTAAAAGCCTGTGTGTGCAAAGGCTACTTTACTGATTTTCCCAAAATGCTTCACATTTGTCCCACAGAGATTTAGACCCTTTAGCGTAGCTACTAAAAGGTTCATATCCCAATACCTGCGGAGGAAGCGTGTAGCCACAAGCAGAAACTGTGAACAGAGCACCGACGTACAGGAGGTCAAAGGACCCAAGAGCAAACACTTCCCCTGAAGAAAGGCATTGCCATGCTCCCTCCACGGCTATTCATGAATGATTAGCTCAAACATACTGGGCCAAGTGAACTGCAGGCCTGCTTCCACATTAGGTCAATCCAGCACCACAGCAGAGCTTTCAAGGAACCACATGCACAAGGTGAGACTTGCCCTGCCAAGCACAAAGCTCCCACTTCTTCAATATTTTGCTTTTTAAGATCTCACAGACTTACAGGCGGATGAAATGCTAGGTAAGACGACAATCCCTTGACTAAGAAAAAGGTCCACAACATGCTAAGATAAGTGAGTGGTCTTCAGGAGGGGGTCTGGGCAGCGACAGCGTGGACAGTAGAAGGAACAGAGGAAATAGGCTCCGAAAATAGAGTGTGATCCTTCACCCGCACCACAGGAAGGATCTGAAGAGGGGAAAGGTATTCCAGTGACATTTCCCTTCAACAGATCACTTGTGTAGGTGGGACCTTGGAAAGCAGGGAAACTCGGCCTGGCAACGCATGTATATTTAGATTTCATTTATTCCTCTCGCTAACCTCCGTCCTCCCACCTGCCTCACAGCCCCAGTGACGACTCAGGGCAGCACTCCCCCTCCAGCACAGACTACGCGGGGCTGTGCCCCGGCCTCACACTGAGGCACAATCCATCGCCACCACCTCTCAGCTCCTACACAGAACCTTGCAGGTTCCCACCACTTCAGAACTTCTTCCATCTCCAGTAGGTTTCACAGCATGAGTCAGTAGCTGAGGGCTCAGGCTGACAAGCTGCACAAGTTACTGCGACTTGAGCAGTTTATGCATTCGTTAAGCCAATGCCAGTGACACAGGCACAGCCTATAGCGAAGTAATTCAGTTTTGCTTAAGTCCAGCATTAGAGTGAAAAACTAAGCCATCTGATGCTGCCCTAGCTACAACATATACACGTCCAAATTACTGCAGAGAACTGACATGTGGCAACTTAAACTATAGTCACTTGCTCAGGGCCACATCCCAAGGCTTGCAAGAAGTTTCTGTATATTCTTCTCTATGCCTGAAAAACAATCCAGGGTAGGGTTGAGAGCAAATTTTAAGTCCCATACCTGTTCTAAAATAACCGTGTATAGACAAGCTCTGAAGCTTCACTGCAGCTGCCTGGAGACCATGCTTCCACTAGTCTTCAGGGATGAGCACGAATTAAAATCTGAAGACAACAGCAAATTTCATTTTTAATTAGCCAGGGCAGCCAGCCAAGGAGGGCTCCCCCACCCACCCATGGCTAGTGAAGCCTGACAGCTAAAAAGGATTTATGCTTCACTGTGCAGTCCCAGTGGCCATTCGAAGCACACCAACCCTGAACACGCGCCAATGCAGTTAAAACAAAAGCCAGCCATGCAGCATTGTGAATGCAGTTAATATACAACCAGTTAAGGACAGCAATACATCAAAAAGCACCAGGCTTTGAGGGAACAAAGGGCATCGACTTCAGCTCAGCTCCTGCACACAGCTCCGCCTTACCTCATCTCCAGTCTCAGTGCCGGGAACAACCCAGGAGTCCTGAGCTTAGCAGCACTTGGAGAATAAGCATCCTTAAAAGCAAAGTAATTTTAAGGAAATAATAATAAAAGACCCATCTGCTTATTCTGCCTTTAATATGGGGCTCTTAGCTCCCAGCACTAAGGCGGCAACACAAAGCTTCACAACCTGCTGTGTGGGGTGTCCGTGCATGCAAAGATCAGGTACAGATACTCCATCCTAAACTTGCACAGCTGAATTTGTTCAGAGGGAAAGGGGAGGTAATTTTACTGAAGTTGGCAAAATGCAAACAGAGCATAATGCCTTTCACATCCCAGGCCACCAGCGCTGCTCAAATCAGGAGTCAAAGCTCTCAGTAACCTCAACAGGCTCCAACCCCATGGCTCACTGACCTACCAAAAAAAAAATGGAGTTCAACTGCACGTAAAAAGGGACAAAAAGCTTTGTGATATGAACACAGCTGGCTGCTGGCAGTCCCAGCAGAGGCCGAGTCCTGGTGAATAAGCAGAGCTCACAGTGTTGCTCAAAGCTGTCCCATTAATGCAGGCTGCAGAGACGGAAAAACTCGCCCTGCTGCTGTTTGTGCTTTGTCCTGGGGTTGAGCAGGGAGCTGTCATCTCCACAGCCATTGCTTCAGCATCAGCTGCCAGCGCCACACTCACTTTACACATCCTCCCCCTTCGAAAGTCATCATTTGGGATTAGTTTGCCACAAGCAAATCATAAGGGAAAGCAATCGCCACAAATTAAATGTGCACCGTACAGGCTAACAATTAGAGGGCACAGCAGCAATTCTTGCCACCAGGATTATAAGCATGACATGTTTCTATGCATGTACACTTGGCTCATAGCTGTTCCAACTGGACCACTGGGTTCCAACAGACCAGCTTTGCATGACGTCAAAAAACTGGCCTTCAGCAGACAGGCCCAGTACATCTGCCGCGCCAAGCACACCACACTGCTGACAAGTACATCGATTCTCAAGTTTTAAGGATGGCATCACCTAGGTGCATAGGAATAATCTAGAAATAATATTTATGGTCACAGAATTGCACTTCACTACGAGTTAGAAGTCACCACCTGCAACACAAGATGTGAGGTCAATATGCTTCATGGAGCTTGGCTTCCCACGGTGCAGGCAAGAGCTTTCATGCAAATCTCATTTCAATGGGAGGGAAAAATGGCCATTTAGCTAATGTCTTCCCTAGCCATTTGAGGCAAACAGATGGAAAAAACATTCAAGGCAATCTCTAAGTCAAAAATCTACCAGTTTTAGTTGCAACCATATCCTTGCATCAGTTAAACCTAACAGCAATGAGTTTGCTTGCCTCGGGCAAGCAGTACACAGTGCCTAAAGCAAGAGCTTTCAAGCCAAATTTTGTTTAATAAAAAAATCCTACATCTTCTGCAAGACAGAGCAGCCTAGAGAAATAAATAGAGAAAGAAAAGTCAGGAGCTACCACGAGCTGACCCTTCTTTATGGCTTGCCATGTGCCTTGTTCAAATCACATCCCAGCTCAATGCTTCAAGCCTCCTACCTGTTAAGAAAGGGCATGTTATTTGTTTTCCAGAGCTTGGGATATCCAATAGACTTGTATTCCAGGTTTCACAGGTGGGAGATTTCAAAAAAGATCTTCCAGATGTACAACACAGCTTTAATCAGGTCTGATCCACACCATTAGTGCAGTCCAGTTGCAACTGATGCATCTGCCAAACTAGCTTATTTTCTAATCACCTTTTACATTTGAATTGAAGACACGAAGTTTAAAGTAATAAGGTTCTTTATGATAATTAACCAAGGGGGAGAGAACAGGTCCACAACCCATGGTAAGATATCTAAGAGCATACTCACCAGTGTTCTCTTCCATTCCTCTTGAACGCTAGCTTTCTGAGCAACTCCTACAAAAACAGGAAACAAAATTGACACAAATTAAAATTCCAAGTGTGACCAAAGCCCAGGTTTAGTTTCGCTTCTCTATCAGCTCTGCTCAGTCTACACATAACCAGCATGGAGGGAACCCAGAGCAGAAATCCTGCCCCAGTAAACTAAGAACGAGAGTGTATGGCATCTTCACCCCTCTTTGAAGATATCACTAGCCTCTAATCTTTCCACATGCTGTGTTGGAAAGAAAAGGGAAACAAAATTAAGGTGTAATAATTACTAAGCATCAAAAGTTTGTTCCCAGGGAAAACATCCATCCCACATCTGCCTCTTCAAGAAGGCACGTGTCTGCTGTAAAAGGGGAACACCTAATGCTTATCTAGCAAAGGCAGAGTAACACACGCGCAGGAAGTATTTCAGATGTCACACAACATCAAGTCAGTTCTGAAAGTACTGGGGAAAAAAGACAAAAAGGAGGAACTAGGATTTTAGTAGCAAACCCAGCTTTTCTCTGGAGAGAGTTCTGAAATGAGGTGCAAGAGGAACTAAGTTTGGGGAAGTCAGGAGACATCTTGATTCTGATATATTACATAGCACAGTAAAACCATGCTCAGCATTTTAGAAAAAAAAAAAGCTTCTGTCCTAAAGAGCTTGCAGTTCAAACTAAGACAACCACAATAGGAAATGTCAACAGGCACAGCATGGGGTGATTGGGAAAGAGCTACAGAATAAGCTTGTTTCCAGCACTGAGAAGTCAAAGCTAGCTTTTATGCGTAGCCCATTTCAGCCTAATCCTTCACCACTAAGTCTAGGACAGCTCGTCGCCTTAACTCCCAGCAGCAAAGTGCAGTTTGTTGGCTGTAATGCAACATCAGATCAGATGGATCATCTCCATCTGATAATTTGCTGACTTCACAGCACATGATCAGCTTGCATGACACTATCGGAGCATCACAGGGCTGCGGCGTCAGAGGAGATAACCCTACCACACCACCACTGGAAGTGCGCCCGAACAAGCTATTGCCAGCAGGGCTTTTAAGCTTTGCTTTGCTGAACTGTGTGGGCGAAACACTTCTTTTGATCAGACAACCATGCTCCAGGCTACTTCTCTCTGTTGCAGCTAGAATACCATTGCAGCAATATTCTTAGATGGGGAGAACACCTCGACAAAGCCATTAAACTCTCAAAACATTGTTGGTAATCACAGCATTTAAAAAGCTTAGCAAAGAGAAGCACTATCTGTGCAGACTTCTGGGCAGCAAGTCAGTTGCCCAAGAACATCCTATCTTCATTTCAGAGGCAGATTACCACGAGGTTACTTGGGAAACACCTTCAGAATCCCTCCAGCTTAATCCATTAACAGTTAAAATGCAGCTAAATTTCACGTGCATTTTGGATGCGCAATTTGGTACGTCCACATGGTTATGTCTATTCTAAAGGCTGCATCAAGGACACCATCTGCAAAAACCAGAACGAATGCTCCACACTGAAGGCAGAAGAGCCATCATGATTTTTACAAATATCATTATCAAATCAGCATCTTCACACAAACCCAAACCCCCACTTAGTAGCAACTCTACTGTACAGGGCGTTTGCAGGTAAGGTCTCCCTGCCTGCCTTTTCAGTAAGGCCGCCTGGGAAGGGAAAGCAGAAGAGAAACAAAAGCAGACACCTCAAAACCCACTTGAACCTCAGCATAGATGACAGCAATGCTCCTACTCCCCCAGAGCCACCAGGGAGTTCAGTTTAATTTGCCTTTCAAGGGCATTCCTGCACAGGCTGCGCTGAGCTTTGCATATTACAAGGGGCACATTTGTGCCTGGAATACTAATCCTGGCAGCCCATCACTGCTGGACACTCACTGTACCCACCAAGGACATCTGTCATCGCCTGACAGCACGGCTGGAAGCACCTCAGCCTGTATGGGGAGGGATCCTTCTGAGCAAAACACTAAATCCACAATCATGTGATTATTAATAGAACAAGCATAAAAGGCACATCGGAGAAAAAAACGTGATGCCAGGTTAGAGCAAGAGGGAGCAAAGTCAGGACTCCCAGCATTTCCACAAGGCTGCCAAAGCAGGAGCACGTGTCTCTGCCGGCGCTAAGAAACAGGCACTTTCTCACCGAAGCAATGGATTAAGTAGTGCAGATCCTGCTGCCAGCATTAACTAGGACTGGCTAATTGGGAAGCTGAATTCTGCAACAGACAGTTTGAGATAACCTGCCCCGCAGAACAGAAAGTTACTTTTATGCTCTACTGTCGGACGTCTCCCAGGTACATAAGCCTGAGAACACTTGGATTTTGCATTTCCTTTAGTATGACACATGCTGCAGCTCCTCTGAATATTCATGGCTTCAAAGTGCTCAGACATTCCCTGGGCCTGACAGCTGTGTGAAATTCCTCTGCCACCAGAGAGCCGCCTGTTACCAGCACAGCACAACTCCTTTCACCGCTCTGGGATACACCGCTTTGCAGCCCTGCTGCCTGCCCCTTGCTGCTGCTCAGCATCACAGCAAGCAGAAGCACGGCCTTTGTCTAGCTTGTTAGTTCAAACACTTTGCTTTTTTTTTTCCCAGCTCTTCATACCAATCTAAGAATATATTCTTGTTCCATTGACCCATCTCTGAACTCTCAGCAGCAAGGTGATGGCTTTTTTCCAGCTAGGCAGCTAATCCACACACAATAGAAAATGACTGCTCCGCAGCCATACTGTAGTATTTTCTACACTGTTTTCTACCCTGTTTCTTCAGTCTTCACATGCTCTCTGCTGAAGCAGGGAATTTCATCTGTCCCAGCTCTGCCCACGTGCCCAGCTCTGTTGCATCCTCCTGAGGGTGCGGTCCCACAGTAACATAAACCCACCGACAGGCTCTGGGCCTCTTCCCATACCTTCCCACCCCTTCCTTAAGCCAGCACTGATCCAGCCGCCCAGGGAGCAGTCAAAGCTGACCCGGATGCAAACTAAGCACTTTCACAGGAGCACAGGGTGGGTTGGGAAGGACAGGACCTTGACAGTCCCAGCTCCAAACACTAAGTCACCACGAAGCTGCACACTAAGGTGCCACTGTTCTTCCCAGCCTCAGTCAATCCACATAGTTCAGCTACGAGCTTTACTGATTACCCCCTTACCCACTTTCTCATGGCCTCATTTTTAGCAACCCTTACCCAGACGTCTTGAACATTATGCTTTCAGCTTCCTCCACAGTGAAGCTCATTAGCTGTACCACTCTGTCCCCACAGGCGCTCCTCATCTGGGACTGCTCATCTCCTCCACTAACACTGAGCAGCTTCCTTCAAAAGGCTAAGGGATGTTTCCAAAAGTCCAACTAAAACCAAGCCAATGTTGGTTGTTTTTCCCAACTAAACTAGAAAACTGACAACTCTTCCAAACAGAAGCGGCACATTACTTCTCCGCAGCGTCTGCTAACAGGCTTGCCTTAGGCGTGGAAAGCCGGTTTCCATGCTGGCTCAGCTCTAAATCACCATTCCAGAGAGGGACGCGACAGCAGCTGGGCAGCTACTACAGGGCTCTTACTGTAATGAGACACAAAACCGGAGGCTGTCTTGGGAAAAAAGCATGTGGGGGAAGAGAAAGGATGTTCTTATAACAGTCTTGAACTGTACCCATCAGTTGGAGGGAGAGGGATAGGGAAGTGTTAACAAACACCCAATAGCCTGAGGAACAAGGTCCTGCATTAATACAGACCATTACCGAGCGCGCAAGTGATGTACCCATGAAATGAAACCAAACTCACTTGACAACCTCCTGGAATATATTTTATTTTAACCTAATATGGTGCTAGTAACAGTCAATAAACAAATATAATATTATAATTCATTATGCTAGTTCAGTCCTTTGCTTTACATTATTTTAAAAATGATATTACTACAGCAGCACCCAGAAGCCCAAATCCAGAGCCGGTCCCCACTGGAACAGATGACCGATGAGCCTAGTGAGGGACTGCTCCTGCCTGCAAGAGCTCACAATTATAACAAGAAAAAGCGGACAACAAGAATAATGCTAGCTGGGAGACTGAGGCCAGGCACCGAGCAGCCTGCTCTTCATCACACAGGTTATCCGGGGAGGTTCTGAGTTTTCATCCCTGGCTTGTCAAATTTTACTCGAATGGTTGAACCAAGCCATCAGAAGGATACTTCTCAGTGCATCAAACCCAGCTGCAGATGTTTCTGAAAGGCTGGACTCACAGCGAAAACTTCAACTGCCCCACCAGATCTGGTTGTCCATCTTTTTATAAATGCAATTAAAAAAAAATAAATCAACATTTTATCCTCTCACCAATCAATTACTCATTCCAGGAAGACAGATGAGCGGATTTTTGCAAAGCTGAGATAACTCCACCTAATGCTATGGGTATGCTGTCCATGAAGCCCCATGAAGTCCCCAGGGGAAGGGCTAAAGGAACTCAATTTATCCGCCAGCCGTAAGATTAAGAGCATGGTAAACAGTATTAAAATTCTGTTCTACAAAGCAGAATAAGTCAACAGCGGAGAACAGTTCTCCCAAGGGGCAGCTTATAGCACGGGTGCATAGACAAGAGTTTAAGAATCTCCCTTGTGATATTTAAAAAACCTAAACAGATCAACCATACCAAATGCACTACTATAAATTACAAGACAAGGTGTGAAGGTAAAGTTAACCTCTTGTTGGACCGAGCAGTACAGAGGGGAAGAGAGATGCACAAGCCCTCCTTCAGGCCAGTGGAAGCCAAAAAGCTCGTCTGTTTTTCTGACTTCATCTAATAACAAATCAACTCCACCTAAAAATCTTGGTTTGCTCACGTCCCTCACTTATCATGGTTTAAACATAATTTGCTACAAATGGGTATGCTGGTCTCAAAATCCTCCAAGCAGCCTCTGCTGACCCAGTTTGTTCTGCACTAATCACGCACAGAGCAATGCAACTCCTGTGCATCCTGGAGGTAAATCAGAATATTCCCCCTCAATCAAATGACACAGATTAAACCAAGTTGTTCTCACAGCCTAATCTGGCAACACGTCAAGGAATGGGGTACACCAATAATTAACAGCCCTGCAGTTTCTCTCTCTTCACAAGCATCCCAACACTTCAGACTGGAACACGGCTTGCATTTCTACACTTGCTGGAAAGCAATTGCTGTTGAGCAGGAACACAGCAGCTGTTTAGCACAAAGAAAGGGCTTTGTGGAAGAAGTGACAAACATCCCATGGAAACAGCAGGAAAAATCAGAAAATAGCATAACAACTATAAATGCAATTTAAACAGAATACTAGAATAACTAGGTTTGAGAAATCTAAATACAGTAGATACTACACCATATGAAACCAGCGGCTTTTCATCACAGATTTAACATTTGATAACTGGCTCCCCATGCAAACGGCAAATATTTTTCAGCAGCGTGGTAGCTGCCTGTGGGTGGCACAGTAATATAACATTACCAGAGAGGAATCGGAAAGGGAAGGGAGCTGCATCCTCCATGGCCGCGAGATGTGGTAGGCGAGCGGGTTTTTTCATTGCTTGCACAAAGCAAACCTTAAAAATACTCATCGACACGCTGCGCAGAACACTGAGGCGGGACTCCGGACCCACCTTCACTCACAGCTCTGCTACTGACCAGCACATTCGACCCTGGACAAGGCACTTTATCTGTGATTCAGTTTCCTCTTCAAGAGGGGATTAACTTTTGTAAAGCAATTCAAAACCAAATGAAAACTTGCAATACTCCATTTCCTAGAAACTGCTACCTTACATAGGACTCCCACAGCAGCACCCGGACACCCTACTCAGCTAACAAGCCAAACACAGCAAGTTTTTTTCATAGTTCTATTTGAAACAGACCATACAAAGTCCCAAAAAGCCACCTATAGCCTCGCCCAGGTATTTCAGTTCACCGAATGAGCCGTATTTACCAAACCTTAAACAAAAAGCCAGCAGCCTATAGGAAAGCACGGCACAGAGATGAACACAGCATGACTTCTAAGCCAGCTCCCAGTGACAAATGCTATTTCTATTTAGCTATCAGTACGGTAAACACTTATAATTCATCTCCAGACCTTTTGGCAGCTGATCAACCACTCCGGAGGTGTGGATGCACACAGAGGAAAAAACCTGCAGTATGAATATAGCAAACCAGCTTCCCTACTCACTGTCCTTGAAGCAGCTGAAGGGCTTGCCTCTACCAAAATTACCTTCCTGATAAAAGCAGAGGGTAAAATTAAAGCAGAATGGCCAATTTGTGCAGAGGCAATGCACCTGCAACGATGTTCTTGTTCTTATTATCATGGAAGCCGACACAGGAGTAAAAGCATCCAAAGGGAGGTAGCAAGGCATGGCTATTCCTTGATCAACCTCCCAAAAGATGGAAGCCCTAAGTCACCAAGAAGAAGAGGCGACTTACCCTCTGGATTCCTGACTGACAGTCAGACTGTAAAACTTTAGATTTATCTCTACTGTTGAGTAGACTCGGAAGTTTTTCCCTAGAAGGCTTGACAAATGTACTCATCACCTGCAGGTTACCACACGTCTTGTGTGCAGCTGCTATTTAGTACCCCATCCTCTCAAAACTCCATTTCATCAGCTGTCTGCCCAACATTTAGCAATGCAGGTTTCAGCTTGGAAAAGTTTCATAAAAGACAAGATTTTAGCTTGGCTCAGCACGAAGGCTCAACACCTAACACCTGAACTACAACACTCAAAACTCCCCACCACCATCACAGCTGCAAAACAATTCTATTGCAGAAATCTTTTCAGAGGAAGATGTATGTTTAATTATAACACAGAATGAACAAAATAGCCCATTTGCAGAGATCAGAGATGAGAACTAAAAGCAACCCACAGCTGAAATTTTAAAAAAGCCAGAAGACCAAGCCTGATATATAATTAAAACCAGGATAGTAAAGATGTTCTGAACATCCACAAGACCAAAACACACTACTTAATCTATCAACACATACGAACCCTCAAAATGTGAGTGTTAATAAATCCTTATCCTGAAGAATGCAACTCACACATTTTGCTACTACCCAGAAAAGTCTGGGCACACCAAAAGGAGAGAAGGAAAAGAACTGATGTATTTGTAGAGTTGTTTCCACAGAGGATCCCAGTTATCCGAGTACCCAACTCATTTTTGCACAGTGGGACTTAAGAAAATGAACCAGCTCCACCAGCACCTGCTTCAGCATACTGCAAGCAAAAAACAATGAATATTTGAAGTGCAGAGCTCATTTGCCCCAAATTTAAGCTGTACTTTCTATTTCTCCCTCTTTCCAAAAAGCATGAGATGACAAACTGAATTCTTGACTACGTAAGTCCCATATTAGGAATAACGTTATTGCTGCTCGAGCCACCATAGCACCAGAGCATCCCTAGCTAGCTACAAAAATACCAGCTGAGCCTCTGCAAACCTAGATCACAGCCCAAACTCTGCACCAGAGCAAGGTCTGTGTAAATTAATTAGTGCAGTAATAGGAAGCACACAGGAGATCGGGAAATGCCTAGAGTCCAATTCACCTTTCCGAGAGGGTTATACTACTGTAAAAGGAAAGCATTCAGGAGTGTGATCCCTATTCCTCAGACCTGTGAATATTAAGAACAGAAAGTCTTGAGATGTCTTGTTCTCCTAAAAGCTATAAACCAACACACAACATATTAAACACTAAGCATCTAAGATTCAAACCCCCAAATCAGCCTGACTGCCTTAAACCACCCTAAGCAGAGGCCACCAGTAAAAGGATTCATTTTCACCCAGATCTTTTGCAGCTTGTTGCATTGCCAAAAGAACACTCACCCCAGCTTTTTTGAAGGGAGAAAACATGGTAGACACAGGGCTGCAGAAGGTCTCCCTTCCAAAAGCTACTAAAGGTGAGCTTGCAGCTCCTGAAATCCCAGCCCCAGCAGCACCACACTTGTTTCAACTCTGGAACTGGCATGTTTCCATCATGTCTTTCTGCACAACTGATTTCAGTACAATAGGGCTTGTCAGAAATTAAAATTCCTTTGTGATCAGTACATACAACAGTTTGTTCTTGTACCACACCTTGCAGGGAATTTCAATTTACTTGAAAAACCTCTAACCAACTCTATCCGTACAGAACCATGGACACAATTAGAAATGAGAGGATTACTGACTCCAGGGTGAAGAAACTGCAGCAGCCCGAAAGCATGGGACAGCTTGTCTGAAGCTAAGATCCAATACTGCAAAGCAAAGCAAGCAGACTCGTGACAGCAACTTCATGGTAGAAATAAATGCGCCTGCCAACTTGCACTAGACTGTACATATGAAGTTACATTTTTTCCCCCAATTTTAACTATTATTTTCCAGCCTTTTTGAATTTGTACAAAGACCAGTGAAGAATCTCACACCTCTGTCACAAAAGACTGATCAGAGATAATCGTCACATTCATTAGGTCTCAGCACTGCACACAGCACTGATTCAGCGAAAAGGCTTTACTGTTTCCGAGGAAGCCTACAGCTTTTGAAGTAGCAAAAGCTGCTTTCACAATCAACAGGACCTCCCAAGAAAGACTGCATCTAATGAACAAAACCCATTTAACCTGACAAATGCTACTGAAAACATGAATTCAGTCCTCTGCTTATAGTTGTCTGCCATGAAGCATAAGAGTGGGCTCGTTTGGATGTATCAGCACTAAAAACCTCCATCCTCGACCTACCATTAAGGCATGCAGTAGAGGACTGTGGGTTGCATATATCATCTGGGCTATATATAATCTGTGTCTGCATTGCACTATAACACACACCCAAAAGGGTCGTAATAATAGGGTTACTTATTTACCTCTGTCTTCTGGGGTAAAATACAAACCATCTTTGCCTTAGTTTTGTGGTTTCCACTTTCGTCAAACTTTCAATGAAAACACAGTAGCCAAGCACACATTGCAATGCTGTGGTAATACCCCTGTAATTATGACTCGAGAGAATTTCATTTGCAACCACCATTTCCTCACCAAAATGAGGCCACTCTCCGTCTCAGCCACTGCAAAGCCAGTTTGCGAAGTGTTTCTTTTTGCCTCTTTTTAAGAGGCGACAGGAATGAGTTTAGCCATTATCAAAGCACTAAAACGAATTTGTCAGAAAGCTCACCTGAACTCTGAAAAAGCCAGCAGCAGTTGAGGCAGTAGCTGAATTTGCAGTCCTGCCATACGGGTCTTTCCCAAGGCACCTCACACGTTCCTTCACCGCCACGTGCCCGACTGCTTCCTGGGATAAACAGACAGCAGGGTATGCACAATCTGATTAAACCCCACGCCTTCACCGGTGCACATTCAAGTACATAAAACAGGCACCTCTAATCAAATTCCATGCTGAAAGGCAACACAATGTTCTCACTTGAAAAAATGCAAGATATAGGAAACCTGTGCTGTGTAGGTGTCTTTATCAACTTGAATTAGAGAGTAGAGTCAACACTCCTTAACTGGACATGGCTCAGCTATTTAAAATAAGTCTCTTTCTGAATGGACACTCTGGAATCACGTTGCTGCATCTACAGGAGCCTTAAATTTCATCTTTTGATTCATATTTTGCCAAACAGTAAGCAGTTCAGGTAGAGTTTGTAATTCAGGTGTAGCCCTATTTTTTTCCTTCACAGTCTCACTACAGTAATTTCTAATTACTTCTGATTAAGATATCGAATTTCCTTAAAGAAACCCTCCCCAGGCAATTTACTCTTCTTGTGTTCCACAGCTCCAGCTTTAATAAAAAGGTGCCCCAGCCATAACTAGGAAAACAGAGAAATTAATTCCCACTGCTGATCTGGCAAACTCTTTATAACACAGATACAGGCAGCGAGGCATCCCACCGTGAAAATAAGCCCATAAAGTTTCAGAACAAGAACAATTTCCTTTAAAAAAAAATGGTATGTAGTTCTCATTGCTGTGCACGAAGTTTATGAAGCAGCAACACTGTTTGCACGAGGATCATGCTTACTACAGCAATCTGACCTAACATGCCCCAAGTTGATTCTAATCTCAGGGGAAAGTTGTGCCTTTCCTAACGCTCTTCCAAATGCTTCCAGATAGGGATCAATACCATTGCTGGTCATTCATCTTTCAGACCTGTTGGAGGTTTTGGACTGATACACTCCCCCAAACCTCAGGGAGGGTAATCTTAAAGGCAGTGGTGATCCCCTGAAACTCCACCACGAACGGGAATGTTTCATTCAGCCTGCTCTCATTCCCTCATTGCCACTCTACTAACTCTCAATTTAGAGATGACAATTTCCAGCCAACACATTTAGCTGCATTAAGAGCCCAACAAACTATCACCACTTCTTTTCAGCCACAAAAGGACCTTCCACCATAACAATGACTAGAAAAACACCCAACGGAACAAGCAAATCTCACATCATGCCCTGCAGGCAGGCAAGTTCTTCTGGTCCAAGAAAGTCAACCCAGTGAAAACTGCTCTTTTACCAACTGTGCAAAATTAAACAAGAGGAATCAATTTCAACAGCAACGAGCAGATCAGTGAACAAATAGGATGTGGAAGGAGAAAGCATCAAACATCTCAAACACATTTCCAAGACACAGAAGCTGCTAGCTGAGGAAATGCCTTCAGATGGGGTGTATTAACCGTAAGCTCACTGGAGCTGGCTCTCTGGTCTGCATACCTGGCACGGTGAGCTCCCAGTTCACAAGCGGAGGATCCCCCACACAAGAGACATGCCTCGGACAGGAGTGCTCAGGGTACGTCCAGCAGCCCACAGCCCTGCCTTGGGAACCAGCACACCTGGGTGGTTTGTGAGATCACTCGACTCTGGATCACCTTGAATAAATCCATCTAAGAGCCAAGTGAGAATTATATACACCTCGCAAGGTGATATAATGCAAGTCCAATATGAGAAAGAGCCTGTTAGTAGCTTCAGAAGAGAATTAAAATCCAATAAGGAAAAAAAATCCTTAAAAAATGAGCAGCTTGAACTGTAAGCTATGACTTTCTGGTGACCTCTCTCGTATGCCAGATTCAGCCTTTCTGTTCAACTGCTATGTCCTTGGACACCAGAGCAGGTTCATTAGCACACTCCATGACACCCCCCACACTCCTAAGCACGCCTATCGACAAGCCAGAAACTGCTGGTTTGCTCAGCAAACAAGACCTTTTGATAGGTGCCAGCATGAGGAATGGTTACAAAAGTACCCCCATTCCCTCCACCTACACTAGCACTCCCAGCAAATTTTAAACAAGAAGGTTTCTGGGAATGGACTTAGCTATATCAGAGCAATAAAACAGATGAAAAGGAGTGAAACGGAAGGATAATGTGATCACTTACAAAATGTAATATGGAAAAGACATATTAAGAAAAAATGTTAACACTAGCAGGACCTAAATCCATACTGAGCCATATAAACTAGAAATAAACAAAAAGCGCTTTGCCACACTTTTAAGACTTCAAAGGTAGCTCTTAGTAAGCCCCAGGAGTTAGAAACCTGAGTGCGTGTCAGGCAGCCACGACTATAAGCCAACAGCATTTCTGGAAATGTAAAAACACAATGAAATCACATTAGGATTGTGTCCTTACCCACAGCTGGAAAACTTACTCATTTTAAATGAAAGCAGACATCACTCACGTGAAACACACCTTAGTTCAGTTCTTATAGAAGGTAGCAGGTGGTGAAATATTCCATTTTAAGGAGGAGGAAGATTTTTCAGCCTGGCCCATGCTTCCAGGGAAATGTTGTTAGCTACAGAGAGACTGCACAACGCATACCCACTCACGTTCAACGCTTAACCCTGTTAACGTGTCCACAGAAAGCCACACAGTCGAACACCCTCTCCATCCCTACCCCAGCACAACATGCCCTTCTAAGGAACAAAAACCACCACTTTGCCACTGCTGACAGTCATCTCCAGCACGTACACTGCGACTCGGCACACACGCACGGGTACGCGTTCAACACTTGCTGCATACCTCTGCCACGCGAGATAAGGAGCTCGGTCCCTGCACGTAGGGATTGCATCGCTGCATGTAAACGCCCAGCACACCGTCATTTCTTACTTCCAAATCTCAAGCCAAGCTGTTCTAAAAGGACACCTCGTAGTCAGATGGCCAAAGGAGGTGTTTGTGCAGATTACACTGACCTATGGTGACAGGTTTATTAAAGGGAAAGTCTGTTCTGCAATAAAAAGGGTATTGAGGAACAGCTATTTTGATGTAAAAAGGAACTGAAGCTTGATCCAATCTGACCCAGCTTCACTCTGTAAATTAATGACACTTACAGCAACTTTCAGAATTGATAGGTATCCCTTCCCCTCTGACATAAGTCAAAGTTGGACAGATGATGTAATTCATTTGAAGGCCACAGAGGGTATTTGTCAGCCAGCTTTGGGGTTTGCCTACAAACGGAGATTTCCTAAATGACTTCGTCTGAGGAACACTTCAATTCACAAAGAGGTGTCCACAAAAAACAGTGTTTAGATATACAACAGCTACATAACAGCAATAGACAGCTACCCCAGAACACAGTGAGCTGTAAAACACCCACACACAGTCGAACACAAACCTACAGCAGCTTTCACTGGGACTTAAGCTAACATGTTTGCACGCTCGCATCCCAACAGCGAGGACTGAACAGGCAGAAAGCTGCAGGAGCTCTGCCAACTATCAGTCATTTGCTTCATTGTAAATTTATTTGCTGGAAACCTGTAACTCCACCTCTCTGCAGCCTCTCCTGTCCCTGCAGATGGGTCAGGGAGCTCCAGGGAAAGGCAGCCCATGAACTGAGCCGTAACTGCTCTGCAGCAGGGACTGGCTCAGACCACTCAACCATAACACTTTCCTACCTCCATCCTGGTTTCAGCAGCCAAAGGGAATGTAGTGACTGATTTCTTCAACTGCCCTTCCCATCACTGACTTCCTCTCAGTCTTGGGTTAGGTCTGGGTATTAACTATCTTGCTGCAGAGTCAAGCTTTGAGTAGCTTTTACCATAGCACAAACTAATGAGGTCTTTACATCACATACCTGTATTTGCAGCAAAGAGAGCGCACCACAAAAAGAACCAAAGCACCCCAATTTCCCTGATGTCTTGCAAAAATATAACATAGTAGTGCCTTTGGGATACAATAAGCTTTTTGTCAGGACAAAGCATTCATCTGTGTGAGCCAAAGGAAAGAACAGGCTTCCCACAAAAATTAATAGGCCTGAGTAAAAGCCCCCCAGTAACAAACCATCCTAACCCTGGAGGGTTCAGCGTAGCTCTTCCAAGCCTGCAGTGTCACAGCTGTCTGGGGTTAGTTTGAACTGAAAACAAAACTGGCGAAACAACTAAATCTGAAAGCTTCCTCGAGGGAGCAATTCAGTGGCAAGCACCAGGTGAGGGCATGCAGGCACAACCACCAAACACAGAGCACAGCAACTGCACTTGAACCCCAAAATAGCTCTGTGCAGAAGGCAGCGAAAGCCGTAGTTTCACAGGCACTTGGCAGCACACAGAGCAGCTCTGCCTGCCCTCCTCTCTGATGCCATCAGGAATCTCATCAAGCAGCTGACCCCAGTCAAAAACAGCCTGGCGCAGAAACAGCTGGTTTTAATCCAGTTCAGTTCCTCAATTTGCTTGTCACATGGCCCACAAACAGTTGTTTGCGTATAAGGGAAAGGAGTGAACACACAGGACCTCTTCTTCAGCAGCTATAGCAGTTTTAGGTGTTTACACAGCTGCAACCCAAAAGAGGGGTCTCACACTGGAGAGCACAGTCTGCTGTCAGAGAGAAGGGATAAGACTGGGTTAGGAAGGCATCAAGTCAGGCTTCCCAGCACCACAAACAGGCTTGAAAAATCTGACATGAATCATCAGATCCTGCCCACTCCTCTATTCCTTTTTCCACAGCAAATGCCAATGGAAAGGTGCCATCCTTATCTTTTCATGCTGTTTGAGCCAGTTAGATCACCAAGCTGTATCTATGCTAGATACTCTCAGAGTATCTAATATTGTGACAAAACAGGACTTGTTTACTCATTTTTATAAGATTATTTGAGATCTCTGCTACAAAACTATTATTAAACTCCTTCGATGCACTTAGGAGCAAAAACCTGAAATGCCAACAGATCCCCATGCACCAGGATTTGCCAGCCCCAGGTTTTGAAGCAAGCAGGACCTTGCTGTTCATAACCCAAGGCCAGGCATGACCCAGGAATTCCAGTTCAACCAGTTCCACCCTTTCTGCCCCTCATTTGTCCCATTTTCTTGGAACAACAGACAGCAACAAAACCCTACCTCAATCTACACCAGAATAAACAGCTCATTGTAAACTAGTGCAATGGAAAGCCACCTGCTCCCCCACACAATTAAAAGCATTTCCAAATTCCAGCTCTCCCTCAGCCAGCGCAGACAGATGGACACAAGAGGCACGCACAGCACAGAAAGCCCACTCCACTTCCAGCAAAGCCCTTGTACTGCAGCAGCCCAAGACACAAAGCCTAATGGCAGAGCCTGCCTCCACAAGAACTGTTTTAAGTGATCACAACATAAATCAGCAACCCTCCAGCCACAAAAACAGCTCAAACTCACACATAGGCCAACTAAACTTGCAATCTGCTAAAACACACATGCACTCTCTCTGACTTCTGGGGACCGTGTGCCTCAACTGGCAGATCAGGTCCTGCAATCTAGCTGACATATCGCCCGCCCCAGATGTCCCCAGATAGCAACAGTAAATGTGACTAAATTTAAAATGCAATGGCTCAGTCATCACCACAGACAACTACAGGTTTTCACTTTCTTGCACACCCTCCTACCATTCAATACCATGTTACAGGAAGGAAATAACCCCTTTGCAAAGGAAGCGATAGCCCTGAGAGCAGGCAATAAAATGCTGAAATGGGAGCCGATCTTCCGCCTTGCCCACTCCTGCAGGACCTGCCCCCAACATCATAATCCCTAAAGTCTGCAGGTATTCAGGCTAGACCTGGATTCTCAGCAGGAACAGGGCTGCACTATGCAAATGGAGCGCCTGGCCACCAGAGACTGCCGATTATTCAAACAGATACTTGCTGCTGCCTTTGCCGAGACAGAAAATCAGTGCACGAGGCTGTTCCTGTAGTGCTTTGCAATGCACACCAAGTACAGCAAGCGCCAGAGACCAAAATCTCCTTCCCTTCTCCCCTACTTGCGGTCCCCATGCGCTGTTTAGCAAATCTGGCCATCTGCAGCACACTTCCATTTGAAACACTGGCTATTGACAGGACTGGATTCCCAGCGTGGTTAATCATTTCCCCAGCAGACCCGAAGCAGATCTGCTATGCCATAGCTCCCAGGCCCCTCAAGAAGCTGCAGCTGGCACAGCAGCAACCCGCATCCAGGCAGAGCCCTCATTCACCCATGCAGCGCTGCCCTCCATGCCACCCTCCCTCTCTGCACCCTGAGCACAAGGGGAAGAATTTGTGAGCGGGGTGCTGTGTGGCTCACATTGCCTAAGCACCAATTATTCCAGTCCCCTCAAGCATACTGGGAGCTCTATCCACAGGACACATCCTATCAGCACCACTCAGGAACTGTTTCTGTTAACTTTTGGCTTTCAACTCAGATTTCTTTGAAGACAAATGCTAACAGTCTTTAAAAAAAAAAAGCAGTTCACCAATCCAAGACCAAAGACTCATCACTCTTATGAATCACAAAACATTATTATTTCTCCTGCCCGTCAAAACAGAAATGTCTCACCTTGTGAAACAATTGCTGCGGTTGCCCAGGCTCACAAAAATCTATCCCATCTGTTAAAAAGCCAAGTGCACTGAATGAAACTATTTGACAAGCACTCTGCTAAAAGACAGCAAACATTTCACCCCACAATGGCTACTTCAAACACTGTCAAACAGCAATTGCAAGGCAGCTCAGCTCAGTATCAGCCATCAGAAATACAGCTTTCTAGCAAGTAATTCTTTTTGAAGACAGAGCCTGTGGGGGCACTGAATTTAAGACTCAAGCCTGCAACTGTGAGAAAGCTCCAGAAATGCAGGTTTAAAAGGTCTTATGTCCCAACTACTACAGTCAGAAAGCAAGGACCAAACTGTTCTGCCTTCAACGCTGTAACAGCAAAGGCAAATATCCAGGACCTCCACTTCACCTGCAAAGTCTCTGTGTAACAGGAAAAGCTTCTCTGATCTCCGACTGCAAGGGACAGACGTGGAAAGGACACCTATGATAATACAGGAGCTAATCACCATGGAGGGTGAGACACTAACACCACTGATGGAGCCGAGCCGCATGCCGACACGCACCACCCCAGCTCCTCATGCACCACATTCCCAACTGCTTTACTGGCTGTTTTTGAACAGGAGTTTAACCCCAAACATGATTCATCTTGGGGACACAGGCAAAAGTCAGTCTGCTGCTGCTGAACCCAGAACACAGTAAGTTAAGCGCAATGATTTTTAACCAGCATGTCCCTGACAGACTGTTGGCAATGGACACGTTCTCCTGTTTAATGCAGATACAAATCCATTCCCAACAGACTCCTATTTCAACCGCCCTCGTTGTCAGTGGCAAGTCACATGCCATATCAGAACCAGAATTTTGGACAAGAAAGCTTTATTTGCTCAACAGGCGTGCAAAGATGAACAGAGTGGACAATCGATGCAGGCAAACAACAGCACAAGCCATCACGCTTTCCTGACAGCAACCACTAACCCCAACTTCAGAGTAGGCTTTGTTGAAGCCCAACTCATTAGCAGCATGACCAACCATCCCAGAAGTGCTACCCACCGAGGACCCATTCAGCTAATGCACTTCTTCCAGGATCAATGTTGTCTCTAAGTTCAAGAATGCACCATATTTTTATAGGACACAAGAGCAAGATGACATGCAGCTTCAAATACACAAAGAAACACTATCCACCACATTATCTTGATGATGCAAATCAAAACCCTTGCTAGTGGCATTAAGAATGAAGGCTCAAATAGCTTCCTGCAGCAAAGTCACCTCGGAAATACCTAAGAATTTGAGCTTCCAGTAAGACAGGACTAAACTGCAGTTGTAAACAGTGTCCCCAATAACTTATGAGCCAACAGATAATGTCAAACCCTGAGGGAACGATTTGTGGAGAGCACAGGACTCACCATCTTCTGTCCGTATATGATCAGGTAGTTTATCTTAACTGATAATCAAAAGGTAGTAAGCTAAACATCTCGCACCAACATAAGGAATCCTACTCTTTGCATTTACTTTGCAATGCAGCCACACAACACAGTACAAAAGCTAGAGTTGTTCCAGTACTCATTACATGCACCACAAATGCAGAATATCTTTCAACATTAGTCCCCTATAAAAATGACTCTGATCAGCAGAACACATTAATGGATCGGCCATAATATTCACAAAAAACCCGCGATGAACTGAAAGTGAACTCCACCCTCTCGTTAAAGATTTAACTGCTATAGAAACTATGATTAAATATACAGGGCCATGAATCAGCTACCTGAAACGAAGGTACGCCTCGATAATCATGGAAGTGCCCAGCACTACCAGGCAGACTGACAATTCGGTCACCCCCCCCAGCATCCCAAAACTGCAGCATAGTGCAGACAAGCAGCTTTAAGACACTTCACAGTTCCCATGAACATTTAATCTTTCTTACCTTTTGGGTTGTTTGGTTTAGGGGCTTTTTTTTTTTTTTGGCAGTGCTCAAAGCAGTACAGGCTCATTACAGGAACAGAGCAAACGGTTTCCAAATCCATTTTGACACAACTGGATAAAGCACCTAAAACCAACCCCCAGATGCCTCTGGACCAGCTGTGTCTCTCTCCACAGCAATTCCAATCAAGTCCCCAGAAAAGCTGGAGGAAGATGGCAGGGCTTACCAGCAGTTCCCCAGTCTAGAGTCTGAACAAAGTGGATTTAAAAGAGGTTTAATTTTCCCAGAGACTAATGCTCTCAAATCAGAATAAATCCTCCAAAAGAAGAGATTATCCATAAATTTACTAGTTAGAAATGTTAATATATCCAGTGTTTATGCAAGGACTGCTGCTCTCTCCATGTAAGAGCATCACCTATACAATTTCATATTAAGGAAGAAACAGATTTCTGCTCGCCTCTCCCCCCACCTCCCTTTCCACACTGAAATGTAGCACAGCAGCTTTATAAATACCACTTTCCAAGAGCAGCAGGAATTTACTGAAGAATCAAGGCAAACTTGTTCCTATTACACTAGGAAAGCTCTGAAAAATCCTCCCCTGTAAAGGAACTTAACACAGAAAACAATATCCACAGGCAGAGAAATCCAGTGTGAAACCTGGAAAAACATTCAAATAAAAAAATGCAGCGCTAAAACTTCAAATACACGTTCACAAAATATAGGGCACGGTGCAAATTAAGAAACAACTACTTGAACACTGCTGATTCAACCAGAGCACAGCAGCAATGCCCATCTGCATTGCCAGACTTACCCAACACATACCTGCTACTCAGACCAAATGCTTTCCCCTGTTATTCTATTTACTAAAGGCCCCATCTACACACCATACAACATGTAGTATGGTGGGACGCAGACCAGTATAACCTGGCTGCTAATTACGGCCCTTAAGGCTGAGATGCATTAATACGTCCCTCTAGCTATGAACACGAGTGTGACTACGCCCTCACTAAGCACACGTAATCTTAGAGAGTATAGACAGGAGGATGAAACAGGTACAGGAACAAGTGACTTGCCTGACATCAAACAGCACAGCAGCAACACAGCTGGGAGCCAAATTAGGCCTCCTGTCCACCCAAGCATCCTTATTTTCCCTGTAGTCAGCCTAGTTGATAGGTAGACAGAACACACTCATTAGAATACAGATTGAAGGCTTCGTTTTGAAGCTAAAAGCAGATGAGAAATAGTACTGATTAATGTAATCACTAGTGTCAAATTGATTTTGGAGATCCAGCAGTCTTGCAGACTCCCTCATTCTGCTTTCCGAGCCTGATGCGTTCACACAGGTTTCTGCACACCTAATGCTGGTGACCAGGCTGCACGCACTGCAACATGTTCACGACCCCTCAGAAAGCCTGCTTAGTAAATTAATCTTGAAAATTCCCCAACTTCTTTCCACCAGATGCATTCTGTGTAAGCCCACCAACACCCCCCCAGAGAAGCTGGATACTTTCTTAATGCTCCCAAGTAACAGCCTCACAGGGTGAGGCATGGAAGGAGCCAGCCTGAACTGAGACATCAACAACAGCAACCAAGCAGCCCATGCATGAGCAAAGTTTTCCAGCCCAGGAACTTCCCTCCCTGCAAACCCCTTCATATTCAGAAAAAAAAATCCAGTATTTATAAGACAAGTGAAGCAGAACAATAACAGCAGCAAAAACCACTTCTTGTGATGTTCGGCATCAGGTTGAGTTAGCAGGTATGAATTTTCCTCAAGCTTCCCTGCTCTGCCAGTGCTGGCCCTCTATTTAACTGTCTTCACTTTGTTTTGAAGAGGTAACAGAAAAGCCAGATGGCCTAAAGCCATAGCTAATTTCAAAACTGCTGTAAAATAGTACAAGCCAAGAGAGGCTGACAGCACTCATTTGACAATTCCGCCCAAAGGTTGATATTACTCTAAAAAGGCGCAGCTGAGCCAAGAGAAATCATGTTTAAACATGCCTGCAATCCCAGATTTTTCCATCAGTAATTGTGGGACTATGTTAAAAATTGATTTGGAAATACAAGATGCAAAATTCTACGACCTTGCTCACCTCTGGCCCTGATCCACAGCCAGGAGGAACAGGATACAGATCAAGTTAGGAGCAGGATATAAGCACTAGTTTAACTCTCAGCACAAGGTAAACGAAGTTTCAGTGACCCTACAGAGAACATGCCACTTCTCACCTGCTACTAATCAAAAAATGTAAGTGAAAAAGACTTTGCTTCTAATTATTTGTTCTCTCTTTTGGCATCACACAAACACCCTTTACAGGGGAACAAACCCAAATGAACTTAACAGCCCTTTTCCTACTTCTGCCATTTCCTACCTAGCAGTAAATTACACCTGGTTTGCAACAGACAGACTAGGCTTAATATCCCCAACAATAAAAGACCAACGTTGCTAGCACAAATCAGACAGCCTATCACTTATTTCAGTAATTATTATCCTCCTAGGAGCTGATAAAGATAACCTAGGCAGCACAAGATCACTCCACACAGGAGCACAGATCAGTAACTGCAATTCTGTGGGTCCATCCAGATTTCCACTGTCAACATTGCAGCAGAGCAGCTTGAAAAAAATGCATTCCCAGCACACCTGAGGCAGCTTGTTCAGCCAGCAAAGACCAGTCCAAACCCTCTTGACCCTGCCTCTACCCCCACGTAAACCTGCTGAAGTCTCTTCTGCACTAGGACACGAAGGCTGCTGGTAATAGCTGTACCTGCAAACCTGCTTCCTGCAGACCTTGGCAGTACACCAAACCTGCAAAAACTTTTAGACAGCCCTGAAGATGAGAGTAATCGGTAACATACCACCACCAGAACTTCTATGCATCTGCAGGGGAGTTCTTGCCAAGGCAGAAATAATATTGACAGAAATCACGCTTCCAGCAGGCACTGCTAGAACAGCCGATTACCCCAGACCTATACCAGCAAATTGAGTTGGTGACATAAACATTACTGATTTGACTTTAAGTAGGAGAGAAGAATTAGACAAGAGAACACAACCTTCACAAAGGCATGCGAGTACAGCAAATGCCAAAGTCCCCTTAAAATTGGCTTAGACAGTGACATGTTTTGTTCAAAGCTCAAATTCTTTGAAGGCAATGACCTTTGGCTTTTCCCCCGTCCGTAAGCACCTCTGGAAACTTCACCTCCATGAGCACAGTCTCTGCAAACCCACAGAGACGTTGCTTGCAATCCTAACCTCCTACCTGAATAACCTAGCAATAACCTCTTTTTTTGCCAAGACACCCTCTGCAACACCATGTTTGTAACATCGAGAGCCCTGAGCATGCCCTGGTGCTAAACACTGTGCAGACACCAAACAAGACAGTGCCTCTCAGACTTTGATCCAAGTTTACAAATCGAAGCTTCTCAGTAGGACTCAGGCCAAATTTTTCTTGCTTGCACCCTTAAAAGCTAACTGCCTTTAGGGGTGAAAGGTAGGCACGTTTAGAGAGATCACCCCTCCCGCAGACAAGTGTAGGGCAATGAAGGAAGCCCATAAGGGGCTGCCTCCGGGTTAAAATCAATGGTGGGGATTAATCTTGATGGATTTTAGACAACTAAGTCTATGGCAACACAGCTCTAATTAAGGCATTCACTTTTGTGGATTGGTAAACTAAAGGAAAACCTGGCTGCCAGTGCCTCACTTGTCTGCAAAGAGGTTCATACTTTTAGCACAAGCTTTCTGGAGCTGGCAAAGTGAAAAGGTTCAAACCTTCTAGTTTAAGTGCCATTAGACTTTACCAAAGCCCAATGATCTTTGCCAAATCTGTTTCAAAAGGCACGCAGCTGGAGTAGACTAGGAGCTTAGTGCAGGAGCTAGAGAAGTTCCAGACTTGCACAAACTGACCTCATCAGTATGCACCTTATTTTGCCCCACGACATTCAGCAGACACGGTCAATTAGTTCGTGATAATGCACTGCCCATCATGACTTGTGAACTTAGCTGTGCAGCTGGTAGGTAAGCAATTCTTAACTGTGTTTTGTAATCAGCATGCCAAAAGCACAANTGCTAAGCAACAGCTTGGGGAAAAAAGAAAAAAAAATCTATTTCCAGGATTCAGCAGAGAGAAATCATTTGGACCACTCTCAATTTTCATATCTTTGCCACCGGTGCTTCATGTTATTTCACACAATTCATTCAGTTACGAGATGAAGCCTGTTCCTTTGACTAATAGCATTAAAAGTCTCTCTGTGGAAATAATTAGTCCTCCCTCCCCCATCCCTTCTTCAGTGCAACGTGGAAAGAGCATACAGTCATCAGTAAACAAAGAAATTCAAACAGTGTGACAACCAGGCTGTAGCTGGGGACCTCCGTATCTCAGCACAGCTGATAATCAAAAACAAGTCGACACCACAAGCAATAGAACCAGCAACACAAGAAAGAGTATCTGTAGATTAACGGCTTCGTCATTTAGAAACCAGGAAAACAGCAATTCCTCATTTGCAAGGAGCATAAATACCAATGCATAATTAGTCATCGGTAGAGGTTTTTCATGGTCACCTTCCAACCCCGAAAGATTGACCCGAGTCATTCAAAACCAGCAGATAAGAGCCAGAATCAGGAAATCTGCAGTCTTTTACCTATGATCCCCAGCCTGTCACCCAGCCATCAGCAAATCACAACCTCCACACCTCAGTTCCTTTTGAGATACAAAAAGTCCTCCGGGGCAGAGAAAAATTAAGGACAGTCACCATTTGGAAAGCACTTTGAGACCCTCAGCTGAAGATTGACAAAATTCTGTATATCTATATGCTGACTCCTCACCTGGAATCTGCCCTTGGATTTGGGGGGGCACAGTTTGGAAGGAGTTAAAACCCCCCAGCCAGAGGCAGCCAAGGGGATGGCTGCTGGCTGGTGCATTCACTGCCTGACTAATGCGTGACCCCACTGCGCAGAAAAGAACTGGAAATAGTTATCACCACAGCATTGACAAGTCAGCAAGAGCTACTAATTAAATGATAAAAATAGATCTCTGAAAGGGCTTTTTTCCCCTTGACACAAAGCCGAGGCCTAACGCTGTCGCACATCCATTAGTTTTCCACAGGCTCCAAACCCACCAGCAAAAAAAAAAAAAGCATTCTCACACTCACAGAAATCCCACACCGCACTTGTATGCAGAAAATCCCAACTAAATAAAACTAGGGAACCGATTCTGAAAGACACGGAGCATCTCTTCACTACGCACGCTCCACCCCCACCTTTAATGGCAGCAGGAACAAGGTGACATCTTTGCCCCCAACAGCCGTACCAGCTTCCTTGCACTCCCTGTAGCCCAAAATTCTGGTTTTGCCTGAAAAATGAACATGTTTTGAGGTGACCCAGATGACCCCAAGGATATCTGCAACTTGCTTCGTGCATGGCATCACTTAGACCAGTGACAAAAGACAAGTATCAGTGCAACTTCCACCATTGCGTGGGTTTTGCTTTAAGCCCCCCCCTCTCCCACTCCCTGCCAGACACAGGTTTTGTATAGTTCGTAACTGAATATTCATCACCAACCAAGAGACCTGCAGGAACTGCAGTGTCAGTGATTTTTAATACATATAATGCCCCAACACATGCCAAACACAATGAAATTTGATCAAAATAGAAGCCATTTGTTTAAATACAAGTGATTTGGCTCTCAAAACTGTCATCAAATTAAACTGGAAATCAAATTAACCAGTGATTGAATGAAGTAGAAGGCTGTATAATCACAGATTACTGATCCAGCGGCATGAAAACAAGGATGCAATCACATTCCCCTTGTTTGCGGCAGCCTCTCTGCACTGCCCCATACTCCCAACAGGACTCCCCCTCCCCATCTTCCAGGACTGAAGGATGCTCTGTGCCTCACATACAGCTCATCCAGCCATTTCTTGGTAGTCCAGAAAGGAAAGGTGCCTTACAAAAACATCATTTGAGTTATTATCCGATAACAAAGCCAGCCCTGTGAAAGTACAAGCTGACACACTTGAAACCATGCTAATTTAGGATAGACCAGCGCAGTCATTCCCAGCACTGTTGGGAAGAACAAGTTTAAACCTACTCTGAATGGGAAAAGGGGTTTATTACCATCACCGTCCAAGGTATTAACTTCAATTGGCATAACTGTGTGCCAATAGGGTTCCCTCATAAGTGGCCTCATTTTGGCTTTACTTCCCCTTTTTTTGCACTCTCATTTGAGAGGGAATTTAAACCACGTAACGTTACAATTTTAGGTCTTGTGTACTCTTAAAAGTAATTTGGATTCATTTAAATGGTATGTTTGAAGAACAACAGGCATTTATACTGAAATATAGCAGGCAGAGGAATTTAATTACACTCCCATGCAACTTCAACACTAGCACATCAAGCTAATTCAGCTGAGCCGATGCTTTACCCACCAAGACCGGACCACAGAAAACTTCACTGTTCCCCTTCCTTTACGAGCAAACCTGATTCTGCCCAGGACTTGCCGAGTTTTCAAAGGCAAGCTTCAAGTTTAAAACTCACTCCTATGCAATTCAAGGTTTCTTTGCACATTAGAGGAGCGATCACAAGCATTCCCACTTCTCTTTCTCGGCTTGCAGAAACAACATTTAAACATCCTAAGGTTTGAGAAGGGGAGCTTTTTACTTCATTTCAGCCTCGATTAAGCACCTTCTCACATCACTCACTTTTTTCAGTACCTTCAGCCCCAGAGAGGGGCACCGGGCCCTCACCTACCTTCACCTGGACAAACACAACCCGGCGCAAGGCAGAGGTAAATAATTCATCTGCAGGCAAACAGAAGGGAAGAACAATTAAACGAGAAAGCACAGCAGGGACGTTTCAAGTTTCAGCCAACGTTAAGACAGAACAGATCAAACAAAGAAATACCAAAGGGGCTGCCTCAGAAGGAACTTAGAGAAAGGTGAAAGCGCTCTCACAGAAAGCAGCAGGACGGCAACACGGATGAAAAACCGGGTTTTGCGTGCAGTCCCAGCCCAAGCCCTTCAGGACGGCAGCGCACAGAAACTGAAGCTCCGGCCGGCGCGCTGCCGCTTGTCTGGTTTTAGCGCGGGTTTATAGCACGGGGTTGAACCGCGGGCCGGCTCCCGGAGCAGGCCCCCC
>WAAD01003560.1:13427-31253 GCA_013389945.1 Fregata magnificens | reverse complement strand
TCTGACTATTAAAGACTGAGCCAAAGAAGGCATTAAGTGCCTCAGCCTTTTTGTTGTCCTTGGTGACAATGTTACCCCCCCGCATCCACCAGAGGAGGGAGACTCTCCCTGGCTCTCTTTTTGCTGTTAACGTATTTGAAAAAACATTTTTTTATTATCTCGTACAGCAGTGGCCAGATTGAGCTCTAGCTGGGCTTTTGCCTTCCTGATTTCCTCTCTGCACGACCTAACGAGCTCCCTGTACTCTTCTTGAGTAGCCTGCCCCTTCTTCCAAGCGTGGTAGACTCTCCTTACATCAACTATTAACAGAAATGTCCTCCAACACCTGCTAAAATACAGCTAGCCTGTGGTTTAATAATGGGCATGAGGAATCATAATTAAACAATAGATGGATGACTGCAACATAAAAGCAATTAGAGATATCATACCTTGGTGGTATTTTAGGAATGGCAAATGATTTTTAAAAACTCATGACATGATCAAAGTCCTAAAAAACTGGTATTAAATACTAACCCTGCTAAGTCAAAGCCCAGCTGTCATCAACTTCCCTGGGAACAGGCACTCCTGTCAAGTGCTTAACAGTGTCCTAGCTTAATCTCTCTCAGAGAAATGAGATTACTTTCCTTCCAAGCTGCTGGCAGCACCATAACTTTCAGTCCATAAAGATATAACACAAGCTACGGTGTAGAATACATTTTATTGCTCAAGTCTCCTTGGACTTATTTGTAGTCAGTATCCTACATGGTCCTACATAGTCTTTCAAGTATTTCTAAGCTTCAGACTCTTAACAATATTAATAGTCATATCTGAGTATGTTCAAGTATAGGTTATAAAACCAGCCCTCACTGAACACAGAGCGTCACAGGATCACTCCTTAACTGCAGTTGTCAGGAAACAAAAATACGAAGTGAACTGCAGAGAGCATTCCCACATGAACTACGAGAATTAACTGTCTGGATTCACATGTACATGGAGACTGCTTTAGGAGAGCTAAACATAGCCAGGCCTTCAGGGTTCTGTGCCATTTGCATCTCATTTTAAAACCTTTTGCAGGTGGCAGGAAATTAGATTCTACTTTAAGAATAATGAAATCGGCTTCTTAAGGGGCAACAAAACTTTGCAATTTATTCTGGCTTTAATGTATTTTGTGACCTGATAACCCCTTAAAACACAAAGTTGCTAGATCAGTGAAACATGAAAAAGCATCTTTATGCCTTTAAGTAAAAACTCAGGCACAAAAAAGAAGGAATAGCCTGGTAACTGACTGAAATTCAGTGTAATAAAATCTCGATAATAAAGAAAATGGATGGACATTATTAAAAATATGCATTTGTCAGAGCAGAACTCTTTAAAAGACAAAGGGAAAAGCACTAGTTTGTAGGAAAAATACTGGATAACATCCCACTGACCTTTTTTAAGCAAGTAAAAGACATTTTAGCTACTTAGATGGTAAAAATGTAGGCACATCTTGTACTGGATCAGTCAAGTTTTAAGGCAGTGATACTTTAAAAATTAAAATTAAGAGCTTTAAAATTATAACTGTAATCTGAAGAATAGGAAGACTAGGAAAATAATCCTGCAACCCAATAACTCTGAAAAAATTCAAGTGATAAAGCTCTACGAATACAATACACTTCGGTACAATAATACGGAACAGAACTTTACATAGGCTCTTCACCATTTTTTACACACAATTATACCAAACAACTCAAAAGCCTGATCTGTTATTACCAGAAGAAAAGAGGCCCTCACAAACAGAAATTTTGTGGAGCCAGGTGACTGCTCATTTTACTTCAGGAATGGGGACATTTTTCTTACCCATTACATTCCTATCAGGGCTGCTTGAGAGACTAGTAATATTAACAAAAGTTATTGTTGTCACCATTCACTGTGATGAATAACACAGAGAGCTGGTATGAGACGGCACAACGGAAGCCTACGGACAGCTCCTGAGTATTTCATTAATCCTTCAGCTTGTGGAATGAGAGTAGACTGTAAACCAAGTAAACAGAATTCTACTTAAACACCTTTAGATTCCTAAAAGAGAAATACTTCACACAGATTTGAAAATACAAGTAGGGAGACAGTGCAAGAAAAAATTAAGAACTGAAGTAAAAAGTTTACCTTTCGGATCTGATTAGTAGTCAACATAATTACATCAGTCCCTTCATGAAAGCACTGAGAGGCAGCTAGGTAACCGATTCTCTGTAAAAAGGCAACGAGAAAAAGAAAATTGAAAGTAAGTTTAGACAATGCTTAGATGAACAACAACTGGTAGCTTCATGAGCAATATTAAAAAGACGAACAATTAGACAGGAGGTTGCATGAGAAAAGACATGACAGGGTTCTCTATTCTTTCCCGATATAAACCCCCTTTTCTAATCTCAGACAAGTAACATCTCCAGGGATAATATATCTATCTTAAGGATATTAAACTAGCTTCACCTCCTCTACTTTGTTCAGGTTCAATGACCACGAAGATGCAGAAATAAAGCAGGATTGTCAGTAGGAGAGATGGAGAATATTACATATATTTGTCTGTGTTGCACTTAGTACAAAGCAAGAATAACACTCCTCGACTCCCGACTTTCAGGTACTAAAGCCCAATTTGGAAACTCCTTACGAGGTAACATTCTGCCCCATTTGGTGAAAAAGGTCTGCAACATAGAGCATGAACAAGACCTTTGAAGAAAAATTAAAGATTTGACAGCCATTGTCAAACATCTGGTAGAAAAAGCCTGTACTAGGAGGTCAAATATTACCCATATACTAGAAACAAATACAGCCTACTTCCTTTCTGTATTGAAGAAAGCAAACCAAAAGGTGATGTACCAATGCATTCATTAAATACAGTAATGAAACAGCTTGGCTAGTGCAGTTGTAGTTACACAGAGAACTCACTTTGAATGTAAACTTCGATGCACTCATGACTTCAATAATATTGAAAGCAGCCCAACTGATGTCATAGCCCAGCATCTGTAACTGTGAGCAGAGAAGCCAAGAAAACAAACTTCTGAAATAAGAGACTCCAGAAAATAGTTAAAGATACTTCAGAAAATTGAAGATGGAACAAGAGTCCAAAAATAATACTATAAGACATCTCAGGTTTATCAGTAATGTTACATTCCACGCCACTTGCGGCAAGTGAAGGAAGTCTCAGAGTTCCACCAGAAGCAAGTTTTAAATAGTTTGCATTAATTCCACGTACTACATATGCAGTTATATAAGCATCGTTGTGAAGGGTTTTTTTCCTGGATTCTTTTTTTTAAATAAAAACCAGAACAGAACCACAAAAATAATTCTTTAACAGTATTTCCCTCCTCTCCTTCTCGACAAGGGACTCCGCAAAGAGAAACAAACACCAGTTTCAAGTGCTCACGCAACTGTGTGATAAGAAACAATCCAGTCGAAAACAACTTTTTTAATTGGATTAGTTTCAAATCAGATTAGCTTCCTGACCTATCTCAATAAAGTAAAAGTGTACCAATACTAGTGCCAGCACAATGAACAGAATGGAAATATGCAGCCTCTGACATCAGACACACGTAGGAGCATTTTCACCTGCAGCCTGCACTTACAACAGTCTAAGAAACTGCAGTCTAAGAAAAGCAGGCATTCAGACTGAAGACTAGCTCCTAGTCAGCAAGAAAGAAAAAAATAAAGATGCGATTACATCATACCCCAGCAAGGCACTTACATATGTAAGTTTGCAGACTGCATTTGCTTTCACTGCGATGTTATCCTGCTTTAGCTCCTGCTTGATCTCATCGATGCACTGCGAGATGTATTTTGCCTGAGGAAAACAAACAAAATTTGTGCTCATTTACCAGTTTTGCAGATTTCCAGCACGTTAGTGGGGAGAAGCAGCAGAACTCAGCATTTGCAAGCACCAAACTTCACACACACACTATTTAGGTAAGCACTTAATTCTGACGAAAGTACTCATTAACAAGAAATATCACAGTTCCATTACAAAATCAAAAGTACACCAAGATGTTCCTTCATTGGTTTCCCTTCTCCTCCCTCTCCCTCGCAATTACACTGTTCAGTCCAGAGCTCTAGTTTCAAAGATTTGTGAAAAAAAAGTTGTTCAGTAGAGATCGCGTACCTAGAGGTCTGAACAAAACTCGAGTTCCACCATTCCACCATTCACTTACCTCAACGGGAAGTCAGAGATCACCCGTTCATTACGTGTCTAGAAAATACTATGTCAAACGCTACTAATAGCCCACAAATTTAAGGTGACTGATGAAAATACTACGAGTTAATCTTCTTTTGGGCACGCTGTATACAGATGGCACTGCAGATGTGCACCCACAACAGTCCTCACGCCTGAAGGGACACAGCACAAGTCTGGTATGGGCTACAGGTACTTCTGGCTGTAACCCTTGCCATCCACCCCAGCCATGGCACAGACACCTCCTCCCTGGTTCATGACTTAGACAAGCCATTTTGCCATTTATACATTTTGATAAGCAACAGTTATTTGTATGAATTTCTCAGTAATTCAGAGAGCCAAATGCCACAATGTTTACATTTAAATATTGGTCTTTCATTTCTTTCCAAACAATCCTGTCTGTGCTTGTGGGAGGGATGTGCCAAATGCATGATTTAAAAATATCTGTACAGATTTTACTTTAGCAGTAGGCTTAGCTCAGTCAGAGATTCTTTCCGTTCACAATTAATTATGATTTGAGTACTGAAGGTATCTGCTACAGAAATCATGAAAATTTTAAAGCAGAGAAATAACCTCTCTTTAGAAAGCCACACATGCACCAGAGCATTTCACATTCAATATAAATAAATCAAATGCCAGAGGAACCAGGTCAGAAACAGATTACCTAGTTCCAAATTAGAATCCTGCCTGAATACCATTACCTTCCACCAAAAAGGTATTTTTGACAGAGAAGTCTACCAGCCTGCCTCTACTTAACTTTTCTCCCCTTTACGCTAAATTTCGTGTATTATCCCAACCACTCGTTGGTCTTTTACCATGTCCTAGAGTGATACTCATGCTTCAAAGTCATAAAAGTTTGCTGCTAGAAGCAGAGAATGTTACTTTTAATAAATAGCAGGTGGCAATAAAAAGAAATTGTACAAGGTCTGTAGTGCAAAGAGACACTGCAATGACCCAGGTGAGGACAGGCAACAACTGGAGTTTAATGCAGGGACTTCATACTCGAAGCACCAGTCATGTAACAACAATTTACACTGCTATCATTTAGAGTCTAGCGATAACAGCATTAGAATCCACCATCAGGATGCACAGTGAATACACGTAATTCAGAGGAGCAGCAGCTTCACTGGTTTAACAGCTTCTATATAAGCAGAATAATTATTTGCCTTTTCTCTCAAAGCTTGCACTTACAGAAGGATAAAAGCCGGGTAAGCTCAGGTGGAACGACATCTGCTATTTTGAGACTTTTAGTAAAAGTCTTTGCTGACCTTCATGGAGCTCCTGTCTGACCCATTCCTGCAGCTTGTTGAGGTCCCTCAAACAGCAGCCCTGCTCTCCAGCATAACATAACTCAGAAGGTCTGATGAAAGAAAGCTGGCAAATAAATTTACTTGAAGAAATTTAAGATATTCCTAAATGCCTGTGTCTGGGGTAGAAATACTATCTCTGCCATGGGGATTTTCATGTTAAGGGAGGGCATGCTAAACACCAAACAGAGATACCCATCTGTCCTGGATATGGGCAGTGAATCATGTCTGCCAAAACTGGAGATGGCAGTGCCCTCAAATGCTTAACAATGTAGAGTCCAGGTGACTTCTCCCAGGAAGCGAAAGAGTTGGGATTCTAAACCCATCACCTGAGAGTGATTCAGGTCCAGACAACTCCCACATGAAGTTTAAACTCTTGAGTTTAAATGAAAAAAACCTTCTGACAGTAGAAAATACACACTTGATGAGAGATGCTGAAAGAACGACTTATACAACATGCAACTGATCTACAAATACATTGTACCTAGCCTTGAATTTTTTATGCAAGCATAAGAGCATGCTAGAACAGCATCACAGAATCCTTCACGTGTGTATCTCATTGCCACATCTTGGTCAGCAAGGTCAGCGCTAGTTCCCAGTGCAGAATAGCAACATGCAGGTTCTCAGTCTTTATGTCCATAACCAGAAAGCATTATTGTCATTTCCCACAGCACCTATCCCAAAACTATTTAAACATTAGTCTAAGTTTCCTGAAAACCTCTTGGGAGTTGAATACAAACCACTGTGTGACCAGGAGGGGAAAAACTTAAGAGTATGGAAAAGTTCAATAATGTACAGCCCGGCACAGCCAAATACAGGCTCCCGAGTCACTAGCCGCAATCGATGGCCCCATCAGCCCGCAGGCAAACCCCTGTCTACCACTTAGCCTAACATAACTAGCAACTTCCTTTAAAGAGGGTGGAAAAGTATATTACAGAACTCAGAATCAGATCTGAAACTAAAATAAGGGATTTTGAAGAGCACAAAGAAGTCCTTCCAAAATAGCCAGACTTCAAATCCTAAAAGACTACAAGGAATGAAAGACCCTATGTATAGAAAGCTTTGAAGGATCAGCAGGTATTAACTTTTTGTTAATCTCTGTGGAGTCATGAATGAGCAATATGAAGAAAACTGACCTGTTTAGTCTCCCACTTAAATCTGAAACCCAACCACCACACCCCAGCCAGATTCCCTACCACATTTAACATCTACATAAATAAGAAGGAAACAAGTATGCATGTGCAGATCTTTAGCGAAGCTCTTCCCGGGTCTCTGGCTGGTGGAATCGCTGACCTCTGCAAAGCACCGGACAGGAGGCTGCACCAAAGCATTTTCATGCTGACTGATACCCTCAGGCCCCACACTGCAGCCTGCAAGCTGTTCGATTCAGACAGCCAAGCCAGACAGTGAAAGGCAGAACCACCACCTGATGCAATGAAGAAAAAATGGTAGTTGCTCAGCAAGGCTAAATGTTTGCAGGAAAAAAACCATTTACATACAGCACAAAATCCGGATACTTTTCCCAGCATTGATTCACTGATAGTTTTTGCATAAATCCTTCTAATACAGCAATTTCCTAGTGTGGTAGTTAAAAATAAGTACTTCCCAGGATATAACCGGCTCAGTTTTTCCTAAAATGCTTTTGAGATCCCATGGCGAAAGGAATGCAAAAGGAAAATACTTCAGAATTCATTTATGCTCAGTGTATTGATTGTAATATCAATATATTTTTAAACTATTAACTCCTTACTAATTCTGTGACAGTCTTATTTGAAGTCTTCCCAGGATGCTACTCAATCACTCACATACTTTGGCCAGTCAACTGAGAAGCACTTCTAAGTCACAATATTTATAGACCTTTGGACATTCCCAGCCAGACTGCTTTGAGCAAGGAAGGCAATTATAATGAAGCCTTTCACTTGCCGGTGTAGTCGAGAACAAGCAGAGCCATTAAGCGAAAGAACACCCTCAGAACGACGGCAATCCAGGCAAAGCTGCAAGTCTGCAGTCAAAAGCTGAAGGGCATATGATAACACAGGGGAAAGAGCTGAGAGGAGCTCTTTTATTCGTGCTAGGCTGCCAAGTGGGAAAGGAGCCTTTCCCAACTCAGTGGAAAAGGCTGCTTAATGAAATGCTATAGCAACCACTTGGGTGATTGTTTTCTCTCGCATATCCCTCAGAAGGGGGAAGATTACAGAGACGCACTCAGAGCAGCGCAACTAAGACCCAAGTGAAGCATGCAGATGTTAGCAGTAATTATTCAACAAAGCTGTGAATACAGCACAAAGTCGTAACTGCCATTTCTTAATGTATTGCACCAAACAGAAGCAGTAAGCATTTTCTATCCATTAACAAAATACACAAGCTGATTTTTAAAATAAGCCCAAATTCCTCAAGAATTCCAAGACCTCACCCAGAAAATATGTGCATTTAAGCTACTGTGAGTGGCTAAAATAAGAATTAAGGTATTAAGAATCAAAGACACTATCCGTTTGAAACAGAGGGAGGGAGGAAGGGAAAAGTGGGTCATGGTAAGAAGCCAAAATATCAGTTTATAGGATTTTTCATTTCCCAAGCCATGTTTTTTGAATTAACTTTGAAAAACACTAAAAACTTTATTCCAAGCTCTGGCCAAGACAGAACTTGGGGTTTGCTGACAATTTCAGAGAGGTTCACAAAAGACTCAGATTTATTTCAAGCAGTATGTGAACAAAGTTGAAAAATCACTAATTAACTGAACAACAATTACATTCCTAAGAAATGTGACTCTCTATGTTGTACTTTTGTCAGCTGATGAGAAAACACTAACGATTAGAATGGGTATCACTGCAGAACCTTTACATTAAATTTAATCATGAAAGCTATTCATTTCCAATAGTCTTAAAGAAGCTGTACTCTTCTCTCAACCATATACCATCTTCCAAAACCAAGAGATGGCAAACTCTCATTCTTACCACTTCAGGTTAGTCCAGCAAACCAAAGGCAGCAGAATCCTCCACCAAAGTCCTTGTCAGGATCCAGCCTCAATCCACTGGATCTGCTGCAGCTGATTTGAGATTCAAACCTGTCATGTACTGCAACATCAAAGTGCCTTCCACCCAGATGAAACAGCAAAACGTCAGTGAAAATCAGTCCCCATTTCTCTTGCACTTTCAGGGTTAAATACATTGTTTTAAGGAAAGGATGATTAACAGTCAACGCCACAAGGAGCAAGATATGCTCTGATATAAATGCAAAACGACACCATTCTAAAACAGAAAAAGTAGAACATAAAAATAAATAACTGAAAGAAGCACAAAATATGACATTTTTGTTGTTTTAAGCACTGTAGGATTTATCTTTTTTTGTAGCACTTTGAGACATATGCTTGCCATTAGCTCCATGAAATCACATCGAGCACAAACACGTGATGATCTCACATGAGAGGAAGATGCCCACTGCTCCAACTTCCAGAAAACCAGCAACAACTGCCCTTCCTTTTTTTTTTGTTTTTTGTTTTTTATAATCTTAACAAATACTACCTGTGGGATGCAAGCCATGTGACAGCACCACGATGTTTAACACAAGGCAGATACACCACAGACACCTTGTGGAGGCGAAGCAACTTTTGAATTTGTTCGTGCTTCAAGCAAAAGATCCTGTTACAAGCACAGTGCAGATCAGCTGCCACCTCCTAACTTATGAAGAACGCTGGAAAGAAATACGTATCACTCGCCGGGCTTCTATCAAAACCCCCAAAAGCAGTACTTCACATCAACAAACACCACTGAGCTAGTCAAATAGAATTTCTACACCTATAATTGATAACAGTACCTGAAACACAAGTATCATATCATGACAGCACAGAATAAATCAACTGAAGTAACAGACAAGAGCATAAAAAAACCCAAAACGTGCTGCTTTCCACTCACTTGAACACAGCGCTAGAGATAAGCATAACAGATGTTAACTTCTGTCACATATAACTAAAAATACTATATTTTTTTAAATACTGTAGAAAAAGCTATTTGAGATAAGTAGCAGGATCCTTCGTTAACACTACTGCATGGCCGGACAGAAGGAGAATTCCAGGGCAAATGCTATCTCACAACTAACTTCACTAAAACCATAAACCCAGCAAATCAGAGAAGCATGTAACAGAATATAAGCCATAACTGAGAAATTGTACAGCATTCATTTAAGCAGGTTTGCAGCAACCAAAATAAAATGGTGCAGAGGGTAGTCAGATGCAATAAAGAGCTCAGAAAACATGTTACAACTTGAAAGGCATTTTGAAAAAGCCAAGCTTATCTTTCACCCAGCTGTTGATAAACACTATTGCTACATGTGTTTTAACATGTCTCAGTTTGCCCTTGCTACGTAGCTTTCCAGAGATTTATTCACTTATCTTGTAGGTAGCCTTAGGATCCTAGACCAATGTACTGTTCTCATCAGTGATAAACACTGAAGGCATGAAGGTGAACCTTTGCCATTTCATTTGCAGCCGTCTTCTCCTATATTATTTATTAGAAACATGATGCATTATCCACTCCCCCTTGTCTATTACAACCAAAGCAAGACAGCAAGACTCCTTGGCCAAACGACACTGATGGACGAATGCGAAAAGTCAATTTAGACTTCTTTCTTTTCTTAACATTTACTGAAATTATACATACCAACTGAAATTTGGCATGATGCATCCATCTATCCTAAATTGATTCATAAACCAACAAAAACCTTTGAACTTTATTTTAAAAATTCAGAGAGCTGCTAAGCAAGTAGCATGCACCTACCAGTTTCAGAGCAGATACTAAACAACCCCAAACAAACCACCACAGCGCCATAAGGCACTGTAGAAAAACACATACGATCTTCCGAACAGGTACGTAACACAGAAGGATTGGATTTCAGAAAAGAAACAGATGTGGAGTTGCAGCCACTTGTCCAAAGCGACTCCAAGAGAGACCCAGGCCAAAGCACGCACCCAGAGGATGACGCTGCCCGACACGCTGAGCACTGCAGCATCTCTCCGAGCACCAGGGTGTTCTGGCAGTCTCCCACGGAGAGCGCCTTTTCGGACAAAGACAATTGAAGTCTTTCACACAAACGAGCACCTATGCAGGAAGCTGAGCACAGCTATGCTGTCCACATCCTGGACCACCTCCCCAGGCAGGCTAGTCTGAGACGCCAACAATTAAGTGGGTATTGGATAGCAAACCCCAGAACAGTCCAACATAAATCAGTACACATGTATCATCAGCAAGGCTCTATATGTCCCTTAATACATCTCCAGTCTGATTAGTCCCGTAATACAAATGTCTCCAGTCCAATCACAGTATTTGTTAATGTAATTGCACGGCAACTAAACAGTCCTCAGGGGCCTGTGCTGTCTAAATCATACCTGAGCAGACAACTTTTAAGACCAGAGAGATGTGTCAGATAAAAGTGCTTATCCTGGCAAACACAAGATGTACTCAAACTTTTTTTTTTTACATTTCTATGCAAAAAGCTGTGCAAGTACTTTTATAATAGATTATTCAATTTGCTAGTTCCAGACATATTTCTGTGCGTAATTTCAGGCTTTGATAGAGGTAGGCTTCGTTACAAGCAGGCATTTTGTTGTACGTCACTTCCTTCTGAGGAACTAAAGTAGCTATTGTTTCCAAGACTCAGCTGACTGGAATTAGTTCAGAGGGAAACATGACAAAAAAGGTGCTTAATGATGTATTAATACTATATAAACATGTAACACTGATTTATGCAAAGCTGTGAGTACTTCTCAGTTACGGAAAGGTAAGAAGGACAATGAAGAAAAAGATGGTTCGTGACCATTGTCAACTTCTTAAATTCAGTACAAATATTTGTGTAAATTTGTTCACCTACTCCCTGCTGTACAATCATACCACTCGCTCTAAACAAACTTACGTTCCTCAAGGCTGAAGCTTAGTCACGCTGCGATAGCCATAAGTAATATATTTTATGCAGCCTGAATTTGCCATGAAGACCGAGCCCACCGGAAGAAAGTTTCAACATACCCACACTGATGCCTACTTCCCTTAATACACCTTTTAACACATGAATCTCTCAGTGAAAGCTAACAGGCTTGAACATCTAGGTCATAAAATGAACACCAATAAAAAGGAAACAGCTAATATAAAAAATGGCACTCAACTACGTGGTCTGCAAACTGCCTTTGATCAGCCTACTGGCCAGTGGCTGAGGAGGTAAGTTGGTATGAACCAAACATTTTTCCATGCCCGGTTACACTTCAGTTCAAGGGGACTCGTAAGTATTGTTGGTTATTTTGAACGTATGCTTCTTATTTAAAAAAAGCACTCAACTGCCTTTATGAGCTACTAACGCTACCAGTAAGAATGTTCTTTTCTGCACCTTTTACCTTACTCAAATATCTTTATACTTCCTGCCACCTGGATTTAAGCAGACTCCCCTTTACATTATGAAGCATTTCTATTTTTCAGCATGAACGATCAGGTTTTTTAATAACCCAAGGAACACAAATGATTCTTTGTAACTGGTCCCATGACTCAGTCTTTCTGATGCATGTGGTTTAATGCTTCCCTTGCTGCTCTTCACATCACACCAGAAATGGGACATGCTAGCAAAGAACACTTCTAAGTGAAAAACCTAAAGGTACTCTTTGTACACCGAATATATTCACTAACCCACATCATTGAGGAAGAGGTTTTTCAGTCACTTTTGTGGACACTGACGACATTAGAGGAAATCACAAAAGGCCCCATTTTCCGCACTCAGCACTGGGACAAAGATTGCTGCATCAAATAAACACCTCTCTGAAGATGATCACAGTAGAGAAATATAGTTAGTATATTCATTCTACTTGGATTTTTCTGGCCATTCTTCCACTGGCCTTGCAAAAGGTGCAGTGTATAGGCCACTCCATTTCTTAAGACGAGGTACCAGAAAGCTCTTCCTCTGCCCTGGACCTGCCTAGGCAGAATTTTTACTGAAATATGTGAGAAAGCGATCTATCTGGAGCCTTTCAAACCCTCAGAAGAGACAGCTACAACGGGATCTGGACTGGGAACAAAGCTATTAGCCCGACTTATGCCACAGTCAATTAAGTAATATTTAACACAGGAGAAAGCAAGAAGCTAATGAAAGGCAGCACTAATGCAAAGCCTCAGCTGCTCCCTGCTTGTAATCACACAAGAAAAAGCCCGTGTCTTGGCTTGTGTTCCACAGCTCCAGGCCCTTTATTTTCCGTGACACAGCAGGTAAGGCAGGGACACTGTTACACTGGGCCTTGCGACCTTGGAGACCGCTACTAGTTTGCTTTTTCACCAATGGGTGTGAGGTCCTTATCCAACCCTCTTTTGTGTATTGTTTCTATTTCCGACTTTGTCTTTTCCAGTGATTCACACGCTCAAAGAATTAACAATAGCAACTCTAGAACCACTTGAAAGTGGGTGGAATAATGAGCTGCCTTCAAAGATATTAACACACATATGACAAGCGGTAACTGATCGAGCATCAGTGAGTGAAAGAGCTGTCTGTCATCAATGAACTGCACACTGCCTATCAGTTGGGCTGCTTTTTCAGACTTGAGCACTAACAAGCTTTTTAGCATTCCTCAAAATTCCCCTATTATGTTCCATCCCATATCCTTTACCATTAGATACTAACACAGCAACAGGAGCTAGAGGCCAAGCTGTCAGAAGACCACAGCATTAGATGGTCTTCAGCCTCGCTGATGACAGGCTGCGTCCAAAAGACTTTTGTGATGTTAAAAGATTCCTCAAAACTCCTTACACCATCATTTCATCTGAAAACGTGTCAGAGAAGTAGCTGGAAGTGTGCAGTCAAGCGCAGCAGCCCTACATTTAGGGGAAAAGGTTTTTTAACAATACAAGTCCACCGTCGTTAGGTGACAGTCACTAAGAAGTGAGAGCACGCTGCCAGTTTGGTAAGCTGAGTCTTTCTAAGCAGTGAAATACATGTTTCACAGCATGGTCACTCAACACGCCTCTCGTTTGGCATTATATTATCAACTGAAATTAATTTTTATGCTTTCCAACCAGAAACACTGATTGCTCCTTTCGCTTCTCCAACTTGCTTCTGTACAAAACAACTTCTTAAATGTAAACCAGTGAGATACTTATCACTGAACACTACAGACAAGAAAATGTGAATTTTTTAATATGCTTTTTCCTGAAAGTATCGATTACCAAAAACGTGAAGCGCTAATCCTGGCACACAAGCAGCAGATTCTCTGAAAGAAGAGGGAGGCAATTTTCTCAAGTTGAGAGAAGTGCACAGACATTTCGTGCAGGACATTTTTAACCCCTTCTCCTTCCTCAAGTGTCCTCCAGTAAATCAAATACACTTGAAACAAGGAGGGCTATGGTCTGAACAGGACAAAGCACCACTCATTTAACATCTCTGTTTCTGTTACTTTATCATTTCAGTTTTATAAAAGAACTTCTCACCATAGCATCTGACAGTAGCTTCCTTGTTGGGAACAATAAACTTCTTAATTGCAAACGTGAAACACTGTGCAAGAGCAAAATAGCATCAAAGGATCATCCCTTCCTTTATTTCACATTCAGGAGAACATCCCTAAACAGAAATCATTTCTCAGTTTGGAATATCTTGGAAAAAATCCATCCCCTCTTGAGTGTGCTGTGTAGCACATCCATAAAAAGTAGGCACAAAGTGGGAGAAGTTATTCCACGGGGTACAAAACCACCTAATAACAGGTGAAAGACTCACAGCTTTCATTATCAAAAGGATTCATTCTCCAAATGAAAGAGAGAGAATGAGATATTAGAAGTGAAGGTCGGGGGAGAATGGAATAGGATCAAGTCTTTCTTGCAGGTTTGGCTTTCCCTCAAACTTTGAACTGGCACTGGGAAACACCACAAGGATTAAAGTATCTGCACAGACTGTTGAAAAGCAAACACAAGACGTCAAACTAGGAACAGATCTGATGCTGTTATGCTACCTCATTCCTTCCACACTAGCTCTTACTTCGCAGAAGGATGATGCAGCTCCAATTTTCCCCGGAAGACTGGAAAATGGACAGAGTATGTCTGCACAGAAAAGTGACTGTGTTAACTAGCTCCTTACTATTACTAATTAGTAACTAGCTACCTAAATAACTAAATCCCTTACCTCTCATCCTTACTGAAGGCCATCACTTCAGTTTCAGTGTTTTAAACTCAAAATAAATGGGTCAGCTTTGGATACAGACCAGAAACTAAAACGAAAATGGCCTCTGACAGGTAATTAAGCAACCTGCAGCAAGGGTGCGAGCTAAAGTGCCAGGCGGCCTCCAGTACCTTCTCAGTTCCTCTAGTGAACTGAGGAGGACACTTAAAATTTATTGGTGAAGAGCTCATGGTGCTCCATTTACTTCACAACAAGCCTTCGGGTAGGTGCTTAAGAGTCCCAGCAACACAGGATGAACCATCAAGCAAGAATGTGGTAGGTCTGTTGAAAACCTGTATTGAGAAACCCGTGTCTGAACTGAGGTGACAACCATTTAGCACATCCTGCACTACGAACACATCCTCAATGCATCAGTGAAATAGCAGATACGCTCACTTGTGATGGTACCTGCAGAGGAACTGGAAAGGAATAAATCTTACCGTATCCTATCTACCAGGATAGACTGCCCAAAAAGTTGAGAGAAAAAGTGATGGCAGAATTCCCATACGATTAAGTTTCCAAAGACAAGAACAAACACACACAACAGAAATTAACCTTCTGCAAAAAGCATAACCAGATCAGAAGTCAAAGCAATAATCATGCCTTCAATTCTTTCCATGTCATTTTTATTTAACAACCGCAGTACCTCCTTTCCAGAGACATCTCTTTCATAGAGTAATTCTTGTTGAGCTGAGATCAACAGCTAATATCCTTGCCACCAAAGCACGCTGCTGTTTGTTTTAAACAAATTTGCTCTTCTGAATAGGACAAGTGTGCATCTTAAGCTTAGACACTTATGTGGAGACACACAAATGTCGGTTTAACAACTACATCCAGTATCAGAGCAGCACTTAGTAGATACAATGAACAATGGAAGCACTGTAGGAAAAGGAGGAAGAATTTTTGCAGCTATTTCCTCTAAAATACTATTCTGATAACATCACCTGAAAACTAGAAAACGTCCATGACCACTGCTTGGGAAGCACTGAATCAACGCCCAGCATCTTACAACAGAAGGTTTACAGCACTCTTCAGCTAGCTGATCTAGAAAAAGGAAGAGTCCATGTGCTGTTTACAGCCACTCTATGTAACTAAGCAAAATCTTTGAAGGATTCCGAAAACAGTCTAGTTCATCAGTGCAATGCCTACTGATCAGCTGAACACATCCTGAAGTTCGGTTTTTAATTTTTGCTGTGCACATGAGGATATAAAAAGGAACTATCCCTACAGTTGTCTATTTTAAAATAATCTCACAACTTGTATTTCAGACTAAAGAGCTACCATCGTTTAAAATACTATCATGCTATAGTCCAACTATTGTAATGGACATCAGACTCTTACTTACAGTAAGAGATAACACATTTGCTTTGACCTCACTGATTCCTAGAGAGCATGTGTACCTGTATAACAACTTTCTTCAAATATACAGAGCCCTACAAAATTGTCTGAGGAGTATTTTTTCCTAACTCCAAAGGAGATCAAAGCCAATGCATTTTAACCACTTCTTGTCACAAACTAAGAACAAACTCGGTATGGCTTACGATGCACAGGAAATTGTTAATCCTGACCATGTAACAGCACTTGTGCTCTTTATGAAGTCGTGGAAAAGGAGCTATTTGTCACAAAATTATTTTAGAAATAAGAACGGTACATTCAATCCTCCTCAAAGAGTACTGGAACCACAAAGGCCTGGACCTTCATCAGGGAGATCCTCAGAGGTTTGACAGTTGTTGAAACATTTTCTGTCCTATACACAAAAGAATAAAGCATATTTACTAAAAGCAGCATAACATACAAACTGGGCCTAAGCATGCTATGGGGAAGTGCTCCGTAGAAATACTGTTCATCTTTTCCAGCTTTGAGTATAACACATGAAGTGTCCACATAAACATGCTGTTTCCATTTCTCTATGTAGTTTCCCACGTTTTGCAGGGCACTGCACATTTCGTAGCAGCACCACCTTCCCCTGTCACCAAATCAATACCCATAAATTTAACGTATACTAAAATAAAAATATAAGTTTCCTGGGTATCATCACTAACAAATAATACCTTGTCCTGTGCACAACAGGTTTAAAAGCCATTTGAACATTCAGGTGGTTCTGCAAGTTGTATTTTGTGTTTCAGTCCAACAGCACCAGTAATGAAGATCACAGTTTTCCAAATTGAGCATTTCATTTAGTTACATGTTTACAACTTTTCCAGCTACTTTTCATAGCTGATACCATTTGGATATCGTACTCATATGAAGAGACATTGTAGTCTACAAATACTTTTAGCCTGTCACTAACTCCACAGCAACTCACTGATATTCCAGGAAAGCGTAACTGTTAGCCCATTCATAACGAAGTTTCTAAGGCCATGACTACTTACTTGAAGACGAACATAAATGATATCCTTTGTGTCCGTTACTTGCCAATTAACATGTGACACTTCAATGTGGAAAGTCTCACATAACATGTTCTTGCTGACTAATTATTTCACCTATACTAATTTCCTGATCACGCGCCTCTAATACAAAAGAAAATAACAGGCCGACACATCCAATTGCTTTCTGCCTACAAAAGCTTTGAAACAAGGAAAATACATTTTAGTCAGAAGGTATACAGCACAAATAACTTGAAAGCTGAATTATGACTGAATTCAGCCTTCCTCTGTATCAGCTTCACGATGAAGAATATACAGCTGACTACAGTAGCTGACTACAGCCAGCTGCGTGCAACAGGAAGGAATTCCTCTGTTTTATACATACATATATCAGGGATCCCAACACCAGCACAACACACCAAATGGGAAAGCGAGAGCCAAGCGTGACCCTCCCTCATCCTCCTTTTCAACTCACCGATCCCCTAACGCTTCCCTGTTCTCCCAAGTCTGTCCCTTTTGGCCTACGCTCCAGCGTCACCTTCCTCGTTTTGATTCCTGTTTCCACCCTCCCCAAAACCACATCCCCTTTCCAGGGTGGCCAAGACACCGGCTGGGCCTGCCGCAGGCTCCCCCGCGGTCCCACCCTCCCTGAGCCCCCGGCGGAGCGGGACCTGACTGGGACACGGGTGACAGCCACGGCGGAAGGATGAGGGTGGCCGGGACCCGCCGAGGGGAGCCGGCAGCCCGCCCGCGGAGCGGGGCGGGGGGGCCGGGTCCGCTCACCTCGTCCTCCTTGTGGTTGCGGATT
>WAAD01003559.1:2767-19489 GCA_013389945.1 Fregata magnificens | reverse complement strand
CAACTGTCAGTTTGGATTAGAATAACTTCAGAGAAGGATGATTTTTCGGTTGATATCCGCTACAGCTCGTGATTTCTGATCCAATAAATTAGAATAAAAGCATTAAAGTCATTAGAACTGGCCATACTTTTAATTGCCAACCAATTGGCTGGCTACAGGGATCTTTCATTAAACATTCTGCCTGAAGAAGGCTTTCAGAAATAGCAATTGTTTCAGAGGAGCCGTACGAAGTATGCATCCTTCGTTGCAGCACTGGAAATAGGAAGAAAAGAAAAAGAAAAAAAAAAANNNAAGTATGCATCCTTCGTTGCAGCACTGGAAATAGGAAGAAAAGAAAAAGAAAAAAAAAAAAAGTAAGTGGAACCCTATGAACAGATCTCTGTTGAAGAATGGATAGCAGTAACTAAACCGACTATGTGGCTGTCCTTTCCTGTAGAAAGAGCAAAAAAAAAAATCCCTGCAGTACTTAGATCATACTCAAATTTTCACAATTACCTAAGGCTATGCTTGCAGCAGAGCTGACTTACATTGCCGGGTAAACCTGCATGGCTTTGAGAGAAGGCTAACCTTTAAAAAAGAGAAGAAACAAAATATGATAGCTTTGTGTAGAGTCAACATTAAACTAGACACAAAAATAGCATCTCTCACTGCTTGGAGAGAGAGACCAATCTTTTACAAAGCTGAACCACACACTAGGAAACTGATATGACTGGTTTCTCTCTGTTATACATTTAATTTTATTTTTTTCTCAATAACTGCCAGTGAGTAAAAGACAGGTGAATGATTATTTATCCATTTCATTTTTTTCCCTTTTAAAACAAGTTCTCTTAAGGCATTGAACAGCACACAAATGAAGGTTCACAATGATTCATAAGTACTGAACAGCATTCCCCAGAGGGTGACCAAGGACATTCCAGTGTTTTATATCCGTCTCCTGCTCTTCAGTCATTATTCACTGTTCTCCCTTTCTTGGGTTACGTGCAAGTTACAAGAGAGTCTGATAGACTGAGACAGACTACAGATAATCACAACTTCATATAAAAGCCTTCCACATTGCACTCCCTTTGACCTTAACCAGGCTCAAAACAGGATGGAAGGCTGGTCAAACCCAGAGGCCTGCATAGTCCCTGACTGCCCCTCAGTACTGAGTACTGATTAAAGGACTAAGTGAGGTTATCAATTTTTTCCCTTTGAGGCAAAAAAGAGGAATTGCTTCCTACATTTAGGTGGGAAAAGAACCCCAAAACCAAAAGAGTCATTGCACAGAAGCAGCCCCTTACCCACTGTTGCAGCTTCTTGCCACTGGGCAGATCAGAAGCTTTTACAAAACACCCCATCCCACCGGGTACCACTTCTGCCTCCAAAGGAGTACGTCTCTTGCTTGTGAAAGTTTTCATTTGTTTTGGATTCTAGATTAAATATTAATGACTAAAGACCATTCAAAATTTCAGAAGCGAAAGTTCATGAAAAGCAAACACTATGCTTTTGAGATTGAAAAAATATTTACATCTCTGTTAATGAAACAGTTACATCAATCTCGTGATTCTAATATGTAGAACTGTTAACTCACACATTTAGAGATAATACTATGCTAAAAGGAAAATTACATCTCAACCCTAACATCTGCGTTAGGGAATAATTTCATATGATTGAATTAATTTCTGTCACTTACCTCATTTCACTAGACAACAAGTGTAAACCAACACTAAAACACCAGACAGTGCTAGAAAGAGCATTTCCTGCTACTTTTACTTCAAAACTGCTACTCAACTACCAATGGGTCACGTCAATACTGCATCCAGTATTGTACAAAGTAACTGTATAAATCATCTTCCATATTAACTTTTAAATGTAATATGTCAAGTTAATAATTTGTCATGAAAACCTTGTACACAAAACCACAGCAAGATAAAACTGCTGTTATCATGAAACAGCGCTTCATTTTTATTATTTGTTTACCAGCCTTCTAATCTTCACTTTACAGTTACAGCCATTACATAGATACTACGTATCAGTAGTAATATATCTGATAAATTACCCTCTTTGTATATACAGCTTTCTGATCAAGTTGAATAGGTTTCACAAAAATTAAATACATAATTACTCTTAAATCTCCACATAAGATCTCTGAATAAATACCTCAGTGGCCTTATTTCTTTGGAATGAGGTTTCAACTGACAAACTCTTTGCATATTATCTTGAGTGCTGTTTTGGTGGAAGTGAGGGTCACAAAGTCTTTCTGAAAGAACCATATGGCCTTCAAGGGCTCCCCAGCATTTCATTTTCTTAATAAAACAGGTTATAGAAACAGCAGCTGTGTTTGTTCTAACCTAATTTAATAACATACTGCATAAACAATGAACCCAATAGTATTGCCTAATATTGCTTTTCAAGAGTTGAGGGTGAAAGCTTCTATACTCAGTCAAGCTTAAAAGCAACCTACTCTGATTACTGCACTTTCACATATTTTGTGGAGCTTTTCTAACTGCTTTCAGTTCACTGTACCCTATCCAGTCACTGCAGAAATAGAAACAAACATTACAAATCCTCATTAGAGCAATAAAATAAATCTGTGCCAACTACCCCACTGGTAGTCACACAGATTTTTTACAGAAGTGGAACTGGGACAGTCTGCTTGATCAACAGAGCCAGACAACATTCTACCTTACAGTAACCATCACAGGTATGTAAAACAAAGCACTAAATGGATATAAGGTCACTTTGACTGGATCAAAGCTGTTGAGAGTATTTTTGAATAGGTAACATTGATGGCCATAAATTCTGGTGGAACAGCCTTTGTGCCCCTGCACCATTTCACAACGGGACTGCCCTCAACTAGTCCCAAAATCTTTCCGTTTGTCCCTTTCTCACCATAAATTTTGCCAGATCATGTATCCAACTGTTGCTGCATCATTTACAATGTGGAAGTTGGTCCACACCCATCTTTCAATTAACTACTCACTGAATTCTCACTCTTTCCATTTTCTATTAATTATATTGACTACCATCCCTTCAATATAAAAAGCTCTACAGGCCTCTGCTTATTGCAGATCACTTCAACTGACTTACACGTACAACAGCTTGATTTACCCACACTGAATGACAGCACAGTTCCACTGATCATCAGAAACAATGGATACTTACTACTATGTAGTCCAAACCCTATTTACCTGTAAGATTCTGTAACTACAAAAAAAATTTTCATAAACGGATAGATTTTAATAAAGCCACATAAAGCCTCCATCTCCTAGATTATCTTTGAAACTCATGAAATGCTGAAACAGATCAAATAGTTCGTCTCACCAAAATGCCCACTAAACCACAAAATATCATAGAGTATCTGAAAGACAAGTCAATTACAGTACAAGTACACTTCCACAAACATACATGGATTCACTACCTTGCCTACTGTTACAACCAAACAATCTTTGAGTTAACACACAAAAAAAAAGGAAAGCAAATGTTATTTGAGTCCTAAACTAAGTATTTGCTAAATAAGACTGATAATCTTAAATCAAATGTATAGAGATATATGCATCACTTATTTGCACATAGTAACTCTGATTTTGTATGAAGTTTTTAAAAGTTTATAGCTGGTAGTGCTAAATATAAAATTTAGCTCAAAGGTTTTATCAAAAATTTGAAATATTTTGTTCCTCTAACTAGCTTACTGAAGGTAGATGTTTTCTTTAAACACAGTTCTTCCTTACTGCTTATTCTATTTTCTGGTCAATAGCAATTGCAATACTACTTGCAAACTCCCTAAAACAAAAGGGAAAACTTTCTGTTTGCATTATGGGACAGCTTGTACACTTCGGGGCTATATACCATAAAAATTAGTAAAGTGTGATTTATCAGGCTACTTATTCTATGCTTCTAAAATAACATCATGGCATTTTACAGCAAACCTCATGAGATCAGGTGTAATCATGCAATGCCTTTGTACAACACATGGGGAATAGGCTGAAGGAGTTGGGTCCCAGTTTTTCACAGCTAAATATTATAGTTTTCTCAGAAAAAAATTTAAAAGAAATATGTCTTACTAAAATCTTCCCTCTCATTCTGTTTCGAAAATTGTTTTCTGCTACAGTAGGTGCGTGCTTAAAATTTAAATATATGTTTAAAACCAGCATGAACTCTGAGAATTTTGCTGAAATCCTCAATTTCATGCCAGAAGTAACAAACTGTGGGAAATCCCACCTAGACAACTACTAAAAGGTGCACAAACCTCTTCCCAATGAATTTCAGGATCTCATTCGCGTGAGTTTATAAGGAAGAAAGCCCAGNAAACTAGGCTGTATAAGAGGCCCTAATGCCCAAATCTGTCTTCACTGCAATAAATAGCTCTGGTTACTCCATCCTCGTTACAGAATTGAGGCTAACCTAGCAGGAGGCAAGAGCAATCATGCTATGACATGCAAAGAAAAATCAGATTAGCAGCACAGAGTGACTCAATTACCAGTGGCTTTNCTTTGTACAACACATGGGGAATAGGCTGAAGGAGTTGGGTCCCAGTTTTTCACAGCTAAATATTATAGTTTTCTCAGAAAAAAATTTAAAAGAAATATGTCTTACTAAAATCTTCCCTCTCATTCTGTTTCGAAAATTGTTTTCTGCTACAGTAGGTGCGTGCTTAAAATTTAAATATATGTTTAAAACCAGCATGAACTCTGAGAATTTTGCTGAAATCCTCAATTTCATGCCAGAAGTAACAAACTGTGGGAAATCCCACCTAGACAACTACTAAAAGGTGCACAAACCTCTTCCCAATGAATTTCAGGATCTCATTCGCGTGAGTTTATAAGGAAGAAAGCCCAGAAATCACCCTGTTTGGACTATTAAAAAACCTGATATTAAATCTTACTTTGACATAGTTTATCATTCAGTGTTGTTGGTCTGTTGGGGATTTCTACTCTAAGTAGTGCAGTACTACCTAGAGTTCTTAATTCAGTATTATATAAGCTGTCCAGAGCTCCAGAGGTAACAGAGCTCCATCAACGTGGTGTTCNTTTAATGTGAATTCGAACTTTAGCATTCGTGCAGCATCACTAATTAATCCACAGAACTGGAATTTCAAAGAAGTCACGAGGACTAGCCAACTAATTCTATGCTTACAGCATGATTTAACTCAAGTTAGAGATTTCTGTGTGGAAACAGGAGTAAGAGTGCAGTAATGGCCAGTCCTAAAAAGCAAGCGTTTGCAACAGTTCATGTAAAAGGAAAACAGTTTTATCTCTTACCTATCAGACCTTTCTCAAGAGTAAAGGTTTTGTTCGTGAACATGCATTCAAATGCCACAATATGGAAAACTTTGTTCACTGTGTTGTGGGTCCCAACAATTCGAATATACCTATGGGAGGGTAAAAAAAAAAAAAAAAGGTAAGTATCACAAGTTAAACATGACAAAATTCTATACACTAAAATATAAATGATTCAGTTGGACTATATTGTGTAGACTCGTAAGAACTGAGTAACTGTCAAAAAAAAATTAAAATAAGAAAAGGAGTAAAAAGAGTATAAATTTCACAGCAAACTTGCATCTACTCAGGATGCTGGCTCCAGTACAATTTAAGAAAAAAAAAAAAATTTAAAGACCTGTGAAATCTATCAAAAAGTCTTTCTGGACTGATTTGCCAAGAAAAGCAAAATGAGGAACCTTCTGGTTCAGAAATGGTCTTTTAGTGTAAATGTGTGCTCATGGAAGCTTTAAATAATAATAATAATGATAATAATAATACAAAAATCCCTTTACCGGCTACTTTTCACCACAACGAAAGATTTCATACAGGCAGGACAAACCCAACAAATCAGCGAGGTTTCTCTGCAGAAGCCAAAAATTAATTCCATTTTAATATGACTGTTTCTAATTCTAACACTGGATGTACAGGATATCAATGTCTTTGTTGGTGTATCTTTGATTAATAACAAAAAAAAAATTTGAACAGTCAAATGTTATGAAACAAAGCTAGCTCTGGGTTTCATTCCTGGTTGTATAACTTATACTTCTAGAATCTAATTGAAAATCAAATAGAGCTGCTCTTGAACACTGTGACCTATTCACCTTCTGCATTACCCTGGAGGCTTCACCTTCTATAAACAGCCATTAACCTTGATTCAGTCCGATGCCCACATTTTCTGAAAAGATCCAACAGTTCTTACTACAAATTTTGAAAAATCCTAAACGGAATATTGTACACCATCTCAATAAATGTTGGACAAGCAACACAGAAAACTACCTAAGCCAAATACCATTACCCCACAAAATGGGTTACCCACGCTGTAGAAAGCTTTGCATTAAATGAACTCATTTCACTTAAGATGTATCAGAATGTATGAATCTTAGGCAATATCCTCGGTCTGCGGTATAAAACAGCCTTTCACTTACATAGTATAATTATAGTTCTAACATAATGGCCATTCACCAACGGCATCATTTTGACTTGTGTTCTTCATCATAACAAGTTGAAAAGATACACAGGTTTCAGTCCTGAGATTTTTGTTTTAAGCAATAAAAAAACCTCATAGCTATTTACCGTACTAATGTTCAACCTCTTCCTACACTTCAAGACTTGAGTGCCTTATGAAAGAGCTCTTATAAGCAAGCCTCACTGACTGTTATTACTGATATTCATTTGTCTTTAATATACATAGAAAAAATCTTCTAGAAAAATAATTTTTAAAAAAATCCACCAATTACATGCAAATGACTGCAAGAGGCAACTAAGTTACTTGAATATCATGACATCGCTAAAATTGCCAAAGTTTTTGACCTCTGCTCCTTTTAGCTAATATAATAGTTTCACTTAAAAAAAACCCCTGTATTTTGATTAAAATTACAAAACTGATATACAATATGCTCAAAATTTCACTTTAAAAATATTTTAATTATCATGACTTGAAACAAAAAAGAACGATATGCTACTCCCTAATTAACATTAATTAACAGCTGGCTCGCCATAGAGACTCCCTCGTCCCTCTCAGGCAAGAAAGGTACTGACTGACTTGTGCTGCTTGGACAAAACACGCTCTAGCCTAACCAACAGAGCGTTTCTAATGGGGATACTTTGACATACTTCAGTTACGCTTCCTTGCTTTAAAGGGTTTAGAGAATAAACAAAGTAACAATATTAATAGGAACACAAGAAACTGCTTCATAATTAGCTTTAAAAGCTAATTTATTTAGATTTTTTGTGTTGTGAAATTGTAACATTAGAGAAAACTTCTTGATTGGTTTTGGCTTTTTGGGTTTGGTTTTTTTTTTTTTTTTTGGGGGGGGGGGTGGTGGTTGTTGTTTGGTTGGGTTTTTTTAATATATCAAGAGGGTGAAAGACCCACAAGACTTAAATAGTTTGCCATGGGAAAAGTATCTTTATCCTACTGCACACCTAGGTTAAATAACGTATCACTCGCTGGTTAGCAAAGTTCTCTGCCAACAGGTAGAAAAGAACAAAGCTTATTCTTGTACACTAAATAGCCTATCAGTTACTTTGAACAATAGGTGACAATGTTTCACATTGCTGGAAAGCTGAAATTTTGTGGTAATGTAAAACAAAATCCCATCCATTAAAATAATCATGTCTACATTAATCTTCTAAAGTATATTATTTCGATGTTGTAATGTTATTGCAAGGTAGAACATAATGATATGACAAACCTCATCCTTTCTCCCCAATACAATACATATGTTTTATTCTTTCCTTATGTCTCTCAAGGTGAATGATCAGCGTGATTTCCTGCCTGAATCTTGGATTCTTCTACTTGGTGGAAATTAAAATAACGCAAGCTTTAAAGTTACTTTAAACACCCTAACTTCTAAAATCACATTCTCAGATTTTGCATAAAAATTGTAGCTTATTATTCCACTTGATGCAAGATACTAAAGCAGCCATGGCCTGAGACTGTAAAGATAATCTTCCTTCAAATAAGGCAGAATTTATTAGAAATGCCCAGTACTGCTAGGCAAACAAGCTGTATCTGAATTTCAAATATCACCAATGAAGAGCAATACTGAACGTACATGACCTGTTTCAGAAAAGTCAGCTGAAGACATTGTAAATACTAAAGTAGTACATCTTAATGAGAAGAACACAAAACAACAGGCTAAAAACAAAGAGTTGGCTCAGAAATATGATAGTAAGGAAAAACTGCAATGTGGACAACTTCAATATGAGCAATGAAGTCTTAATTCAAAGCATACAGATTTCAGAAATCTCAAATGCCTATTATAGCTCATGACATGCTTGAAAATTTGTATGTTTTCCTAAGCAGTTTTCTGCCAGACAGAAATACAACTGAGTCATGATTAAAAATGAAAGTATCCTTCAGGTAATCAGATTATGTGAACCATCTCATCATTTTCCTGGAGTGACTTATTAACTGGAATATAAAAGTACAGGTAACAAAATTAATATGAACAGTTTTTCAGCACATGCAACTTTGACAAATGCTTAAAATGCATGAAATGTGTTTTATGTGATCGCTCACTGAGTTTTTTAAACTAGTAGTAGTTTTTGTAGTGCTTTTGGCTGGGACAGCGTTAATTTTCTTCATAGTAGCTAGTGTGGGGCTATGTTTCGGATTTGTGTTGAAAACAGTGTTCATAACACAGGGATGTTTTAGTTACTGCTGAGCAGTGCTTACAACAGAGCCAAGGCCTTTTCTGCTTCTCACCCCACCCACCAGCGAGTAGGCTGGGGGTGCACAAGAAGTTGGGAGGGGACACAGCTGGGACAGCTGACCCCAACTGACCAAAGGGATATCCCATACCAGGAAGGGGGGACCTTCAGAGTGACAGCGTTTGTCTTCCCACGGAACCGTTACGCATGATGGAGCCCTGCTTTCCTGGAGATGGCTGAACATCTGCCTGCCGATGGGAAGTAGCAAACTCCTTGTTTTGTTTTGCTTTGCTTGCGCACACAGCTTTTCCTTTACCTATTAAGCTGTCTTTATCTCAACCCACAAGTTTTTGTACTTTTACCCTTCCAATTCTCCCTCCTATCCTGCTGTGGGGGAGTGAGTGAGTGGTGTGGGGCTGAGCTACCCACCGGGGTTAGCCCACTACACCATGATACTGCTTTTCGTTCTGAATGGCAACAGGCAAGGCTCTCTGACTTTGCTAACAGGCCTAAGGTACAGACAATTGAGAATTAAGCACCATAAAATCTAACAGCCTTCTGGTTCCCACAAGCAAATCTGCATCAAGTGGCGAGAGTGTCATATCTGGAGATAATCAGGTAACATCGACCAAGATGAGATCAGCGAGCAGGGTCTGTGTACAACTGTCTACAGCAAGCTAGGAAGAAAGTGCTCAGGCTACATATATGTCTGAAAGTCTACCCTTCTCTCCATCGAGCGTAGGGAGATTCTTCTGTGAACTTGGACCCTGAAGCTGGGACCCTTTTCTGAGGAACTGCTGTGAACACTGGTGCTGATAATCCCTCTTTATGTAATGATCTGTTCTTTAAGGTGCTTGCTCAGAAAGAGATTGAAGTTCAACTCCTTTTTTTGATAGGACTTCAAACCTAAGGAGAGGTCCCTACCCACAGGGAGCCAGGCTAGACTGTGGCACGGCCTTCTCTGCTGCTGTGCTACACATGGCAGACAAGGTGCGAGGCCACGTGGTGTACCAGAGAAACGTATCCAACAGCTCCTCACTCAGCAACCATAGTTCACATCCTATACATTGAAAAAGTTTCAGGTTGAACACCCTCCTCCCTCCAAAGGCTCTTGTTATGAAATGACTGTAAGACATCATCATGAGATCAAAGGATACTTAAGACTGCAGGAGTGAACAATTTCAGTAATCCTGTATCTTTCAGAGTCCAACTTCAGAAGTTTAACTGCCTTAACATTTGCTTTCTATTTATGTATTTATACAAAAAATACAACCCATAAGAAAACAAATGAATCTTGGTTAACTTTGTATTTTCTTTCTTGCAACTAAGGGAATAAGAAACAAGCAGTTGCGGAACTGGAAGTGCTGGAGTGAGTAACTTCACTCTCTGCACCCTCTGTATGCTACAAACAACAAATAGACCCATATGGAAATAAAATAAAACCTTTAACTGCATAATAAAACATTTTATTTGATCTTGATTCTTTTAGATACTTAAGAATAAGGTCAAACTTTGCACAGTTTTGCAATTACTTTTCACCTGTTCAAGTAGTGAGAACAAATACGTTCACCTCTTTAAGATGAGTGGTATTCTCCCACCCCCAACACTACATGCTTGCCATTATTACAGTCCTCTGAATCAGAAAAAACCAGAGCAAACAAGCTAAAGATCATATTTTTAACAGATGACATTTCCTGAAATACAACACAGGTATCCTTTATGCTGATTAAATCGACATAAATGTGTATACTAATTATTTTCGATAGCCACACAGAGTCATTTTTCTACGAGTGCTTGGCAAGCATGTTATCAATTAAAAAGGACCGCTGACCAGACTTACTTGTGTATGCTGAATTACAAGATAATTTAAAAGCTTTGATTACCACAAGGTGGAGGGGGGAAAAAAAAAGCAGAAAGCCCAAACCCTAAATGAACAAAAAACTTTAGAGCACTTTGTTAGTGGGTGACACAAGCTTGGGCAAACCTGATTAAGCATAGGAATGATGAAGAATTAACTGTATAATCAAAATCCTGATGCCAAACTATGAATTTTAATTATATTGCTCACTGAGGAAGAAACAAGGCAGACAAAAATGAGGAGGACAAACATTAAAAACACTACAGGCATTTTTTCCAATGAAATCAGAAATTTTTCACTTTCCTGTCAGGAACAAAGCAGCTTTATACAACACAAAGTTATCTATAAATCTTTGTGTGATGGGAGAGTAAAAGAACCACAATTCAAGGGCTAGACTAGCTCCTCTGTCAATGGACTTTAGACTCAGCTGATAGACTGGAAGACAAAAAGAACCCTGAATCATTCTTTAAAGAGAAAACCTTGATCACGTTGGGGGGTTTAAAAATACTTCCCTGGCAGGTGAACAGGACTGCAGCATAAGAATTTTGCCCCTTTAGAAGACATTTTATTTTGGTTTCTGGCCCTGTTTGAGAATAATGGATATTGATAGTATTTAGGTGCTGTAAGAGTTTCATCCACATGTCACAGTAGTCACAGTTAGTCATGCTACACTTGGCCCTGAGATTCCCATGGCAGGAATACCAGAAAAATTTGTACTTTTTTTTTTCCCCCACTAACCAGAAAATTATTTTAACTAGAGGGAAACAGCATGTTCTGCTGGATCTTGGTAGAATCTTAAACTACTAAAATTTGAATGAACTACCTGGGTTGATTGATTAGGCAGCCACATGACAATGCCCTCATCCATCCCCTGTTTTTCCCAGAGCAATTCTTCACCTTACACAAAACTATGACTTGGGCAATCTGTTGTAACTACAAACACATTTTTGAACAACTACATTATGTTTTACTTCTGCTCTTTACATTTGTACAGCTGACACATTTAATTCGGATAACAGCTGCTGCTGAACATACCACTGATTCAGCGGTGGATACCCTGGAGGACTACTAATACCAAAGCTCAGCTGCCTGCATCAGAACAGTACTTTGGACATATGTGTCAAAGCACAAAAATATGCATACTCCAGGATCCATTTTAATCCTTCATTATAATAACACCAGTAAGATACAGACAAACTGTGGAATATATTAAGCACAGATTCCAATCCCCTGAGAATATTGAGACAAAAGACTAAGTAAAGAGAGGCAAAGGAAATTAACCGGTATTTTGCACTGATATCCGCTCTAAGTTACTATCAAAGCATCCCAGAACAGCAACGGTGAAGTAAAATAAAGAACTAAATCCAATATGTACAAAACAAGCTCTTAAGAACTTGGCATTTAATTTTCCTTTGTGAAGCATTTGGTATGAGACACCAGTGCTAGTCCTACGTACTTCATATCTCCTCTAACTGCTTAGAAACCACTAACATTCACATTCTGATCACTGCCACAGAGATGCATGAGATACAACCCAGCACACAAGGGCATTAGAAGACATTCTGCTGTCCTTCGGTGGAAAAGGCAACAGTGCTATTCACCGCCATCTAAACCCCATTTATTGACAACTCTGTAAAACGTATAATCCTTCAGACTCTCACAGCTGAATCAACAGAGTCATGACAGGAAGATAAAAAAAAGCAAGGAGGAAAAATCTATTGCCAGAATTAAATCATGTGGAAAAACAGTGGACATAAATAAATATATAAAATAAAGAATTAAGCCAGAACAAACGTGGAAAGCATTTCTGTCTTTTGACAGGAGACAATTTTCCTTGCACTTAGATGAGAAAGTCTAACAGAGTCTGTTGTATACCAAAGGAAATCCCTGCTGCAAATATAGAAAACAACAGTGACAAATCAAATAAAACACTTAGACAAGACAAAATCATTGAACTCTAGTAGGAAAAGCATATGTAACACCTGCAAAGCCTGTACAGTAACAAACATTTTCACCCTCACAATTGATGCAAATACAAGCAACAGTGTAGCGGTTTGAAAACACAACACATTTCTCTTTGTAATTTGCTAAAATGTGTATCCAGATATTTTATGCTGCAGCATTCAAGTGGCTAAAATATTGATATACAATAATTACACAGTATATGTAATTGTTTGTGTACTATAAGCAGCATCTCAACCAAGCAACAAATGTTTCTGAACATATTTAACCAAATTAACACTGATGTGCATGGAAACATAAGTAACATTTGCATAAAGTGATAATACATTTTGTATTCCATACGTAAGAATAATGCGCTTACAAATGGTAGGTTTTTTATTACTGGTTTCCATTTAAAAAAACCAAACAAACAAACCAGAAAACCCCAAATTTGAGGTAAACTTGCTTGAATCTGAATCTTCACATTGTGTGCATTCAAGTTCCATTCAATTTCTCAAATCTGAACTTGGCTCTGCAGGTTTTGTTTCAGGTCAGATCTCAACCCAAAACAGTTCTATTTCCCAGAACCTGTCTAGATATGGGCAGGAATCTGTAATTTCACCTGATCTCATAATGGACTTCCACCACATGAATTCAAAATCTGGTAGGAGAGGATAGTAAAATTTTGATGCCATGAAATCTGTATTTAAACCGTATCCCTCATTCAACTTTGCAGCCCAACTCAACTTAAATATCACCTTTGTTTACGCCATCTCTGTTGAGATGTTGAGGAATTTAGAAATTCTTCCTATAAAACTGTAGTGAAGATATATACAGAAAATTGTATTTAGCTCTGGTGTCTTAATATCTAACAGACAGTGGTAAAGAAGGGTGGATTTTTTTAAAAGAGCATGAAAATGATTAAAAAACTGACAGCAATTACTGCAAGAACCCCTTTTCCATAAGGTTTGTTTGGATGAATCATTACAAATAAGAAATACAGCAACTCTACGTATTTGAGCACATAAGCAGAAGAGAATAAGAGAAGACCTCCAGGGCTCTCAAAAGGGGGTAATAAATGCACATAAAGAATAAAATGTTAAAATAAATTAAAAAAAAAAAAAAAAACAACCAAACACCACCCCCCCAAACAGTATAACTTTTTACTTACTGAGAAATATATCCAAGGATATATGCAAGGAACCCTACCATTTGTTACATTAAAATTATAATGGAAAAGTGCTAAGCAATATTCCAGTGGAACCAGTTAAGTACTGGTAACATAAAAATGATGGGATACATCATCTTCTTCAATATTTTTATGATTTGAAAATTTGTACCTATGGATACAACTCCTTGTAGTTGAAGGTAGTTAGAAAAATCGATGCAAAGTATTGCTGGCTCAACTTGTAACTTGCTGTGCAAACAGTTTTGAAATGCTCAAATGTGGGGTAATTCATTAAGTTGAGTCTGCCTTATACATTTAAAACATTTACGATAAAGCATTTAGTGTTAATATTCAAGTGTTTTACATCTGAGGCAAGGATGGCTTTGTTAATTGGTTCCTTAACTAAAGGTATGATCATACAGTTATTAAAACCCTTGTACTATCCAGTGATTTACAGATCTACAGTGATTTACAGATGCCATGCCAACAGCAACTATGTCACTTACAAGAAACATCAACTTAAATTCTTCAATAGTAGGAGCAATGTTTGTAGGAGCAAAACCCCTAAAAAAATCACAAGCAATGCCCTACTTAAACTAGTGGAATGTTGGTTCTGATTGCATTGGTGTTCCTTTCTAACATAATTAAAGTGTACAACACCTGTTCTGCTCCTGACAACACATGTTAACCAAATTCTTAACTATTATCATTCTTTAGATGCATTTTAGAAATTATTTAGTGAAGACTCAAATTCACATGGAAATATATATCAGACACTACAAAATGGAAGAGAAGCCTCACTGGAAATCATAAGACACGTTTTTCAGACTGGTGAAACAAATGTCTGATGTGAGACAGATCAGTGAAAGTATCAACCAATTATTTCTAAATTCACTAAGTTCTGTATTTTTTGAGAAAAACCTGACATGGTATCAATTAGCAGTATCACCTGCTACACATATATATGGTTGCTACCTCAGTTAATCAGTGTCTAATCTGCATTGCTTACACTTTCCAGCATATTCAAGACCTAGCTGCTGACTACTGCAGGCCTGAACTGAGCTATAAAACAAAGAACAAAAGAAATATTATTTATGGGACTGTTTATCAGACATGGACAGCACAGCAGATTCAATCTCATAAGCTTAATAGGTCTAGTTATTTTTAAATCAAATTGTATTTTACTGGAAATAATAGATAACATGGTGAAAGAAGATCATAAATTTGGATTACAAGTAGGTCTACATTAACCTGCGCAAACACTCCTACACAGCTCAGCAGCAGTGAGATGGTGGGAGAAGGGCAGTGACTTCTAATATCCGTATACAGATGATAAAAACTCCAGAAACTCAAGTTCCTGTGAGGAGAGTTGAATTATGGTTATTTTAAACACAGAACATTTAAGACAGACAACTACTTTAATGTAAGTATTTCTTGTTCTTGCTGCTTCTCTCTTTTTCCACTTTTTTTTTGGTGATTTGTTTTAGCTGTAGAGTAGAACCACATTTATCATATACAATTTGCCACATTTCTCTTACTGATTTAATAAGCAAGCAGGAGAACTGTTTGATTAATTCAGAACAGTGCTTTGCAACATCGCACCAATTCAACTGATTACAACGGATATTAGCTCACTGAAACACTACCATCAGGCTGCAGCAGTACATTGGGTGCCACAGCCCCAGGAAAATTTTATCATTTTGTTAAAATGCAGTTCTTGATCTCCCACATTATGAAAATAATTTATGTTTGACATGTCTATGAACTACGCCACTAAAAGTTGTAAGCAAGTGAGCAGACCTGCCGAAGACAGAAATATATTTACTGAGCTACTGAATTCAGGTGTCTTCAACTGGTTCCTTAACCAAAGAACAATTTGATTTAATAACCAGTCATACAGTTCCCTTCATATGGTAAAACATCTAAAATAATGAACTGTTTTACATCTAACGTCATAAATCCTATAATTAATTTGGAGGCAATGGAAGAAGAACAGAATAAATGGTAACCAGAAAAATAAAGACTTTTTTAAAATTTTAAGTGTAATAGAAAACAAAGTTCTCACCTGTCCAAAATTTGCTCAACACTGAGTGAGCTGCAGATAGGTTCCTTCGAGGGGATACTCATCCATCATTATAAATAAGCACCTGAAAATTAGCCATGAAGTTTCATTCTGTTGAAACACACTTTACGTCTAACAACTGAAGTTGCTATGCTTTTCATAAAATGATAAAAATCATTACATTTCTGGAAATCCGATTGGGTTTGTGTGCTCTTTGGCTCACACCTTATCTTTAAGCTAATCCTATTCTGCACTAGAATGATGATTCCAGCTGATGCTGATGATTCCAGCTCAAATGAAAGACTGAACATCTTTACCAACACATGCAGTAAAGCCAAGGTGCAATAAATCAAACTTTTGCATGTAATTCTATATTAATCTAACTGCTTCAACCATTCACCAAAAAGCTTCCACTATTTCTGTCAATATATGCAGCTCAAGCCATGTAAGAGAAGCTGGTACCAGAAGTACCTAGAAAAGGGAGCTGAATAAAGGAATTACCTTTCATTTTGTCTCAAGACATTAAACAACATATTTCCACTAAAAAACTAAGAAGTTAGGATGTATTTACGTTCAAACAATATTTCACCACAGTTATTGGATTTTTCCAGGAAAACCAAAGAGTTACAGGTTCTCACACATTATCACCTATATCAGTGGTGGAAGAAATCTCACTGGGGTAAATGCAGCAATTTGTCATTTATACACCTTCAGGTCACCACAGCTTAACATAACAGGACACTAACAACACGATACACTCAGACTGCATTGCAGTGAAGGGTATTACCATTGTGGACACCTCTACAGAGAGAATTTTATGAAAGTAACTAAGCACTGAGAGAGAGGATCATATTGCATATTTCTATCAGTAGCAACAACAAATCTGCCTTGATCTTCCTTTGTAATACCTTTCAAATACTTAATAACAGATCCCACAGAGCATTGAAAGGACATGAAAAAGTCAGTACTTGCCTGTGCACAAATATTTCTAACAGTTGCAGGATGACTACTTCTGCAGTGAAGTAAGTTTTATGGCCATGAAAAAAACCCTTGAGTAATAACTTCCTTCACTATGAAC